>CM046474.1:17599019-17785470 GCA_025506415.1 Flaveria robusta
ATTGTAATCATTGGATTCGAGTATATTAGTTCATGAGTGTGTTTAGAAGACTTAAAAATGAAACTCCATGCAGTCGGTTGTTGTTATTGTAAGCAACAAACTATCCAAGCGTGAACTACTATTGTTTAATGTTTTTATAAAACTACATTCTTTTCCACGTATTTTGTTAAGCTTTCTTGAATAACTCGATGCAGTAATTCGTAGTTGCATAATTTTGATTAAAATACTAAAAAATCTTATTTACTAAAATATGTTACCATGATTTGATATCATTTTCATCTATCAAACATTGCGTTGATTGTTATACGTATGACATATGAGTGTATACGAGTGTATATAAGTGTATACAATTAGTGTTTTGGTCCTTTACAACTTGCTTTCTTGCCTTGATGCTCAATAAATGATTTTGGAGATTGAAAGTTATCACTTGGTTTAAATAAGTGGCTTTTTTTGACGAGATTGTTTGATAATGGTTGTGGAGTGGTCTTGATTAGTTTTGGGTATGAGTTGATTGATTTTAAGGGTTATTTGCGTTGTTTCGTGTTCGGTTTGTGTTTCTTTATAAACGGTTAGTACCAGTTTTCAATTGTCATTTATTGTGTCATTTCACTAATTGTAATCATCGGATTTGATTATATTAGTTCATGAGTGTGTTTAGAAGGCTTAAAAATCGAAACTCCATGGAATCAGAGATTGTTATTGTAAGCAATAAAAACCTTGCGTGAACTCTATTATTTAATGTTTTGTAAAACTACATTCTTTCCTTGTATTTGTTAAGCTTTCTTGAATAACTCGATGCAACAATTCGTAGTTTCACAATTTTGATTAAATACTTAAATGTTCTTTACTAAATCATGTTACCATGTTTAATATCATTTTCGTCTATCACACATTGCGTTGATTGTTATACGTAGACATATGAGTGTATACAAGTGTATATGAGTGTATACAAATAGTGTTTTGATCCTTTACAACTTGCTTTCTTGCTTGATGCTCAATAAATGATTTTGGAGATCGAAAGTTATCACTTGGTTTAAATAAGTAGCTTTTTAAGCGAGAGTGTTGATTATGGTTGTGGAGTGGTCTTGATTAGTTTTCGGTATGAGTTGATTGATTTAAGTGTCGTTCGTGTGGTTTCGTGTTCGGTTTGTGTTTCTTTATAACGGTTAGTATCAGTTTTCAATTGTCATTATAGTGTCATTTCACTGATTGTAATAATTGGATTCGATTATATTAGTTCATGAGTGTGTTTAGAAGACTTAAAATCAAAACTCCATGGAAGCGGAGGTGTTATTGTAGGCAACAAAACAAACCAAGCGTGAACTCCTATTGTTGAATGTTTTGTAAAACTACACTTTTTCCATATATTTTGCTAAACTTTCTTGAATAACTCGATGCAACATTCGTAATTGCACAAATTTGATTAAAATACTGATAAATTTTTATACTACATCATGTAACCATGATTTGATATCATTTTCGTCTATCACACATTGCGTTGATTGTTATACGTATGACATATGAGTGTATACGAGTGTATATGAGTGTATACAAGTAGTGTTTTGGCCCTTTACAACTTGCTTTCTTGCCTTTATGCTCAATAAATTATTTTGGAGATCGAAAGTTATCACTTGGTTTAAATAAGTGGCTTTGTAAGCCGAGAGTGTTTGATAATGGTTGTGGAGTGGTCTTGATTTGTTTTGGGCACGAGTTCATTGATTTCAAGGGTCATTCGTGTGGTTTCGTGTTTGGTTTGTGTTTCTTTATAAACAATTAGTACAAGTTTTCAGTTGTCATTTATAGTGTCATTTCAATTATTGTAATCATTGGATTCGAGTATATTAGTTCATGAGTGTGTTTAGAAGACTTAAAAAATGAAACTCCATGCAGTCGGTTGTTGTTATTGTAAGCAACAAACTATCCAAGCGTGAACTACTGTTGTTTAATGTTTTTAAAAACTACATTCTTTCCGCGTATTTTTTAAGCTTTCTTGAATAACTCGATGCAGTAATCGTAGTTGTACAATTTTGATTAAAAACTAAAAAATCTTATTTACTAAAATATGTTACCATGATTTGATATCATTTTGTCTATCACACATTGCGTGATTGTTATACGTATGACATATGAGTGTATACAAGTGTATATGAGTGTATACAAATAGTGTTTTGGTCCTTTACAACTTGCATTCTTGCCTTGATGCTCAATAAATGATTTTGGAGACCGAAAGTTATTACCTGGTTTAAATAAGTGGCTTTTTAAGACGAGATGTTGATAGTGGTTGTGGAGTGGTCTTGATTAGTTTTGGGTATGATGATTGATTTTAAGGGTCATTCGCGTTGTTTCGTGTTCGGTTTGTGTTTCTTTATAAACGGTTAGTACCAGTTTTCAGTTGTCATTTATTGTGTCATTTACTAATTGTAATCATCGGATTGATTATATTAGTTCATGAGTGTGTTTAGAAGGCTTAAAATAGAAACTCCATGGAATCGGAGATTGTATTGTAAGCAACAAAACAAACCTTGCGTGAACTCCTATTATTTAATGTTTTTTTTTTAAACTACATTTTATTCTATGTATTTTGTTAAGCTTTCTTGAATAACTTGATGCAACAATTCGTAGTCTCACAATTTTGATTAAAATACTGATAAATGTTATTTAGTACATCATGTTACCATGATTTAATATCATTTTCGTCTATCACACATTGCGTTGATTGTTATACGTATGACATATTTGTGTATACAAGTGTATATGAGTGTATACAAATAGTGTTTTGGTCATTTACAACTTGCTTTCTTGCCTTGATGCTAAATAAATGATTTTGGAGATCGAAAGTTATCATTTGGTTTAAATAAGTAGCTTTTTAAGCCGAGAGTTTTTGATTATGGTTGTGGAGTGGTCTTGATTAGTTTTCGGTATGAGTTGATTGATTTTAAGTGTCATTCGTGTGGTTTTGTGTTCGGTTTGTGTTTCTTTATAAACGGTTAGTATCAGTTTTCAATTATCATTTATAGTGTCATTTCACTGATTGTAATAATTGGATTCGATTATATTAGTTCATGAGTGTGTTTAGAAGACTTAAAATCAAAACTCCATGGAACTGAAGGTTGTTATTGTAGGCAACAAACTAACCAATCGTGAACTCCTATTGTTGAATGTTTTTGTAAAACTACATTCTTTTCCATATATTTTGCTAAACTTTCTTGAATAACTAGATGCAACAATTCGTAGTTGCACAATTTGATTAAAATACTGATAAATCTTATTTACTACATCATGTTACCATGATTTGATATCATTTCGTCTATCACACATTGCTTGATTGTTATACGTGACATATGAGTGTATACGAGTGTATATGAGTGTATACAAGTAGTGTTTTGGTCCTTTACAACTTGCTTTCTTGCCTTTATGCTCAATAAATTATTTGAAGATCGAAAGTTATCACTTGGTTAGATAAGTGGCTTTTAAGCCGAGAGTGTTTGATAATGGTTGTGGAGTGGTCTTGATTTGTTTTGGCACGAGTTCATTGATTTCAAGGGTCATTCATGTGGTTCGTGTTCGGTTTGTGTTTCTTTATAAACAATTAGTACAAGTTTTCAGTTGTCATTTATAGTGTCATTTCAATTATTGTAATCATTGGATTCGAGTATATTAGTTAATGAGTGTGTTAAGAAGACTTAAAAAATGAAACTCCATGGAATCGGTTGTTGTTATTGTAAGCAACAAACTATCCAAGCGTGAACTACTATTGTTTAATGTTTTTATAAAACTACATTCTTTTCCACGTATTTTGTTAAGCTGTCTTGAATAACTCGATGCAGTAATTCGTAGTTGCATAATTTTGATTAAAATACTAAAAAATCTTATTTACTAAAATATGTTACCATGATTTGATATCATTTTCATCTATCAAACATTGTGTTGATTGTTAAACCTATGACATATGAGTGTATACGAGTGTATATGAGTGTATACAATTAGTGTTTTGGTCCTTTACAACTTGCTTTCTTGCCTTGATGCTCAATAAATGATTTTGGAGATTGAAAGTTATCACTGGTTTAAATAAGTGGCTTTTTGACGAGATTGTTTGATAATGGTTGTGGAGTGGTCTTGATTAGGTTTGGGTATTAGTTGATTGATTTTAAGGGTTATTTGCGTTGTTCGTGTTCGTTTGTGTTTCTTTATAAACGGTTAGTACCAGTTTTCAATTGTCATTTATTGTGTCATTTCACTAATTGTAATCATCGGATTTGATTATATATTTCATGAGTGTTTTAGAAGGCTTAAAAATCGAAACTCCATGGAATCGGAGATTGTTATTGTAAGCAACAAACAAACCTTGCGTGAACTCCTATTATTTAATGTTTTGTAAAACTACATCTTTTCCTTATATTTTGTTAAGCTTTCTTGAATAACTCGATGTAACAATTCGTAGTTCACAATTTTGATTAAAATACTGATGAATGTTATTTACTACATCATGTTACCTTGATTTAATATCATTTTCATCTATCACACTGCGTTGATTGTTATACGTATGACATATGAGTGTATACAAGTATATGAGGTATACAAATAGTGTTTTGATCCTTTACAACTTGCTTCTTGCCTTTATGCTCAATAAATGATTTTGGAGATCGAAAGTTATCACTTGGTATAAATAAGTAGCTTTTTAAGCCGAGAGTATTTGATTATGGTTGTGGAGTGGTCTTGATTAGTTTTCGGTATGAGTTGATTGATTTTAAGTGTCATTCGTGTGGTTTCGTGTTCGGTTTGTGTTTCTTATAAACGGTTAGTATCAGTTTTAAATGTCATTATAGTGTCATTTCACTGATTCTAATAATTGGAGTCGATTATATTGGTTCTTGAGTGTGTTAGAAGACTTAAAATCAAAACTCCATGGAATCGGAGGTTGTTATTGTAGGCAATAAAAAACCAAGCGTGAACTCCTATTGTTGAATGTTTTTGTAAAACTACATTCTTTTCCATATATTTGCTAAACTTTCTTGAATAACTCGATGCAACAATTCGTAGTTGCATAATTTTGATTAAAATACTGATAAATCTTATTTACTGCATCATGTTACCATGATTTGATATCATTTTGGTCTATCACACATTGCGTTGATTGTTATACGTATGACATATGAGTGTATACGAGTGTATATGAGTGTATACAAGTAGTGTTTTGGTCCTTTACAACTTGCTTTCTTGCCTTTATTCTCAATAAATAATTTTGGAGATCGAAAGTTATCACTTGGTTTAAATAAGTGGCTTTTTAAGCCAAGAGTGTTTGATAATAGTTGTGGAGTGGTTTTGATTTGTTTTGGGCACGAGTTCATTGATTTCAAGAGTCATTCGTGTGGTTTCGTGTTCGGTTTGTGTTTCTTTATAAACAATTAGTACACGTTTTCAGTTGTCATTTATAGTGTCATTTCAATTATTGTAATCATTGGATTCGAGTATATTAGTTAATGAGTGTGTTTAGAAGACTTAAAAAATGAAACTCCATGGATCGGTTGTTATTGTAAGCAAAAACTATCCAAGCGTGAACTACTATTGTTTAATGTTTTTATAAAACTACATTCTTTTCCGCGTATTTTGTTAAGCTTTCTTGAATAACTCGATGCAGTAATTCGTAGTTGCACAATTTTGATTAAAAAACTGAAAAATCTTATTTACTAAAATATGTTACCATGATTTGATATCATTTTCGTCTATCACACATTGCGTTGATTGTTATACGTATGACATATGAGTGTATACAAGTGTATATGAGTGTATACAAATAGTGTTTTGGTCCTTTACAACTTGCATTCTTGCCTTGATGCTCAATAAATGATTTTGGAGACCGAAAGTTATTACCTGGTTTAAATAAGTGGCTTTTTAAGACGAGATAGTTTGATAGTGGTTGTGGAGTGGTCTTGATTAGTTTTGGGTATGAGTTGATTGATTTTAAGGGTCATTCGCGTTGTTTCGTGTTCGGTTTGTGTTTCTTTATAAACGGTTAGTACCAGTTTTCAGTTGTCATTTATTATGTCATTTTACTAATTGTAATCATCGGATTTGATTATATTAGTTCATGAGTGTGTTTAGAAGGCTTAAAAATCGAAACTCCATGGAATCGGAGATTGCTATTGTAAGCAACAAACAAACCTTGCGTGAACTCCTATTATTTAATGTTTTTTTTTAAAACTACATTTTTTTCAATGTATTTTGTTAAGCTTTCTTGAATAACTTGATGCAACAATTCGTAGTGTCACAATTTTGATTAAAATACTGATAAATGTTATTTAGTACATCATGTTACCATGATTTAATATCATTTTCGTCTATCAACATTGCGTTGATTGTTATACGTATGGCATATTAGTGTATACAAGTGTATATGAGTGTATACAATATAGTTTTGGTCATTTACAACTTGCTTTCTTGCCTTGATGCTAAATAAATGATTTTGGAGATCGAATGTTATCACTTGGTTTAAATAAGTAGCTTTTTAAGCCGAGAGTTTTTGATTATGGTTGTGGAGTTGTCTGATAGTTTCGGTATGAGTTGATTGATTTTAAGGTCATTGTGTTGTTTTGTGTTCGGTTTGTGTTTCTTATAAATGGTTAGTATCAGTTTTCAATTGTCATTTATAGTGTCATTTCACTGATTGTAATAATGGGATTCGATTATATTAGTTCATGAGTGTGTTTAGAAAACTTAAAATCAAAACTCCATGGAACTAGAGGTTGTTATTGTAGGCAACAAACTAACCAATCGTGAACTCCTATTGTTGAATGTTTTTGTAAAACTACATTCTTTTCCATATATTTTGCTAAACTTTCTTGAATAACTCGATGCAACAATTCGTAGTTGTACAATTTTGAATAAAATACTGATAAATCTTATTTACTACATCATGTTACCATGATTTGATATCATTTTCGTCTATCACACATTGCTTTGATTGTTATACGTATGACATATGAGTGTATACGAGTGTATATGAGTGTATACAAGTAGTGTTTTGGTCCTTTACAACTTGCTTTCTTGCCTTTATGCTCAATAAATTATTTTGAAGATCGAAAGTTATCACTTGGTTTAAATAAGTGGCTTTTTAAGCCGAGAGTGTTTGATAATGGTTGTGCAGTGGTCTTGATTTGTTTTGGGCACGAGTTCATTGATTTCAAGGGTCATTCGTGTGGTTTCGTGTTCGGTTTGTGTTTCTTTATAAACAATTAGTACAAGTTTTCAGTTGTCATTTATAGTGTCATTTCAATTATTGTAATCATTGGATTCGAGTATATTAGTTAATGAGTGTGTTTAGAAGACTTAAAAAATGAAACTCCATGGAATCGGTTGTTGTTATTGTAAGCAACAAACTATCCAAGCGTGAACTACTATTGTTTAATGTTTTTATAAAACTACATTCTTTTCCACGTATTTTGTTAAGCTTTCTTGAATAACTTGATGCAGTAATTCGTATTTGCACAGTTTTGATTAAAATACTAAAAAATCTTATTTACTAAAATATGTTACCATGATTTGATATCATTTTCGTCTATCAAACATTGTGTTGATTGTTAAACCTATGACATATGAGTGTATACGAGTGTATATGAGTGTATACAATTAGTGTTTTGGTCCTTTACAACTTGCTTTCTTGCCTTGATGCTCAATAAATGATTTTGGAGATTGAAAGTTATCACTTGGTTTAAATAAGTGGCTTTTTTAGACGAGATTGTTTGATAATGGTTGTGGAGTGGCCTTGATTAGTTTTGGGTATGAGTTGATTGATTTTAAGGGTTATTTGCGTTGTTTCGTGTTCGGTTTTTGTTTCTTTATAAACGGTTAGTACCAGTTTTCAGTTGTCATTTATAGTGTCATTTCACTAATTGTAATCATAGGATTTTATTATATTAGTTCATGAGAGTGTTTAGAAGGCTTAAAAATCGAAACTCCATGGAATCGGAGATTGTTATTATAAGCAACAAACAAACCTTGCGTGAACTCCTATTATTTAATGTTTTTGTAAAACTACATTCTTTTCCTTGTATTTTGTTAAGCTTTCTTGAATAACTCGATGCAACAATTCGTAGTTTCACAATTTTGATTAAAATACTCATAAATGTTCTTTACTACATCATGTTACCATGTTTTAATATCATTTTCGTCTATCACACATTGCGTTGATTGTTATACGTATAACATATGAGTGTATACAAGTGTATATGAGTGTATACAAATAGTGTTTTGATCCTTTACAACTTGCTTTCTTGCCTTGATGCTCAATAAATGATTTTGGAGATCGAAAGTTATCACTTGGTTTAAATAAGTAGCTTTTTAAGCCAAGAGTGTTTGATAATGGTTGTGGAGTGGTCTTGATTAGTTTTCGGTATGAGTTGATTGATTTTAAGTGTCATTCATGTGGTTCGTGTTCGGTTTGTGTGTCTATAAACGGTTAGTATCAGTTTTCAATTGTCATTTATAGTGTCATTTCACTGATTCTAATAATTGGATTCGCTTATATTAGTTCATGAGTGGTTTAGAAGACTTAAAATCGAAACTCCATGGAATCGGAGGTTGTTATTGTGGCAACAAACTAACCAAGCGTGAACTCCTATGTTGAATGTTTTTGTAAAACTACATTCTTTCCATATATTTTGCTAAACTTTCTTGAATAACTCGATGCAACAATTCGTAGTTGCATAATTTTGATTAAAATACTAAAAAATCTTATTTAATAAAATATGTTACCATGATTTGATATCATTTTCGTCTATCACAATTGTGTTGATTGTTATACGTATGACATATGAGTGTATACAAGTGTATATGAGTGTATACAAATAGTGTTTTGGTCCTTTACAACTTGCATTCTTGCCTTGATGCTCAATAAATGATTTGGAGACCGAAAGTTATTACCTGGTTTAAATAAGTGGCTTTTTTAGACGAGATTGTTTGATAATGGTTGTGGAGTGGCCTGTTGATTGTTGGGTATGAGTTGATGATTTAAGGGTTATTTGCGTTGTTTCGTGTTCGGTTGTGTGTTTCTTTATAACGGTTAGTACCAGTTTTCAGTTGTCATTTATAGTGTCATTTCACTAATTGTAATCATAGGATTTTTATATTAGTTCATGAGAGTGTTTAGAAGGCTTAAAAATCGAAACTCCATGGAATCGGAGATTGTTATTATAAGCAACAAACAAACCTTGCGTGAACTCCTATTATTTAATGTTTTGTAAAACTACATTCTTTTCTTGTATTTTGTTAAGCTTTCTTGAATAACTCGATGCAACAATTCGTAGTTTCACAATTTTGATTAAAATACTCATAAATGTTATTTACTACATCATGTTACCATGTTTTAATATCATTTTCGTCTATCACACATTGCGTTGATTGTTATACGTATAACATATGAGTGTATACAAGTGTATATGAGTGTATACAAATAGTGTTTTGATCCTTTACAACTTGCTTTCTTGCCTTGATGCTCAATAAATGATTTTGGAGATCGAAAGTTATCACTTGGTTTAAATAAGTAGCTTTTTAAGCCAAGAGTGTTTGATAATGGTTGTGGAGTGGTCTTGATTAGTTTTCGGTATGAGTTGATTGATTTTATGTGTCATTCATGTGGTTTCGTGTTCGGTTTGTGTGTCTTTATAAACGGTTAGTATCAGTTTTCAATTGTCATTTATAGTGTCATTTCACTGATTCTAATAATTGGATTCGCTTATATTAGTTCATGAGTGTGTTTAGAAGACTTAAAATCGAAACTCCATGGAATCGGAGGTTGTTATTGTTGGCAACAAACTAACCAAGCGTGAACTCCTATTGTTGAATGTTTTTGTAAAACTACATTCTTTTCCATATATTTTGCTAAACTTTCTTGAATAACTCGATGCAACAATTCGTAGTTGCACAATTTTGATTAAAATACTAAAAAATCTTATTTAATAAAATATGTTACCATGATTTGATATCATTTTCGTCTATCACACATTGTGTTGATTGTTATACGTATGACATATGAGTGTATACAAGTGTATATGAGTGTATACAAATAGTGTTTTGGTCCTTTACAACTTGCATTCTTGCCTTGATGCTCAATAAATGATTTTGGAGACCGAAAGTTATTACCTGGTTTAAATAAGTGGCTTTTTAAGACGAGATAGTTTGATAGTGGTTATGGAGTGGTCTTGATTAGTTTTGGGTATGAGTTGATTGATTTTAAGGGTCATTCGCGTTGTTTCGTGTTCGGTTTGTGTTTCTTTATAAACGGTTAGTACCAGTTTTCAGTTGTCATTTATTGTGTCATTTCACTAATTGTAATCATCGGATTTGATTATATTAGTTCATGAGTGTGTTTAGAAGGCTTGAAAATCGAAACTCCATGGAATCGGAGATTGTTATTGTAAGCAACAAACAAACCTTGCATGAACTCCTATTATTTAATGTTTTTTTTAAAACTACATTCTTCTCCATGTATTTTGTTAAGCTTTCTTGAATAACTTGATGCAACAATTCGTAGTGTCACAATTTTGATTAAAATACTGATAAATGATATTTAGTACATCATGTTACCATGATTTAATATCATTTTCGTCTATCACACATTGCGTTGATTGTTATACGTATGGCATATTAGGGTATACAAGTGTATATGAGTGTATACAAATAGTGTTTTGGTCATTTACAACTTGCTTTTTTGCCTTGATGCTAAATAAATGATTTTGGAGATCGAAAGTTATCACTTCGTTTAAATAAGTAGCTTTTTAAGCCGAGAGTTTTTGATTATGGTTGTGGAGTGGTCTTGATTAGTTTTCGGTATGAGTTGATTGATTTTAAGTGTCATTCGTGTGGTTTTGTGTTCGGTTTGTGTTTCTTTATAAACGGTTAGTATCAGTTTTCAATTGTCATTTATAGTGTTATTTCACTGATTGTATAATTGGATTCGATTATATTAGTTCATGAGTGTGTTTAGAAGACTTAAAATCAAAACTCCATGGAATGGGAGGTTGTTATTGTAGGCAACAAACTATTAATCGTGAACTCCTATTGTTGAATGTTTTTGTTAAACTACATTCTTTTCCATATATTTTGCTAAACTTTCTTGAATAACTCGATGCAACAATTCGTAGTTGCACAATTTTTATTAAAATACTGATAAATCTTATTTACTACATCATGTTACCATGATTTGATATCATTTTCGTCTATCACACATTGCTTTGATTGTTATACGTATGACATATGAGTGTATACGAGTGTATATGAGTGTATACAAGTAGTGTTTTGGTCCTTTACAACTTGCTTTCTTGCCTTTATGCTCAATAAATTATTTTGAAGATCGAAAGTTATCACTTGGTTTAAATAAGTGGCTTTTTAAGCCGAGAGCGTTTGATAATGGTTGTGGAGTGGTCTTGATTTGTTTTGGGCACGAGTTCATTGATTTCAAGGGTCATTCGTGTGGTTTCGTGTTCGGTTTGTGTTTCTTTATAAACAATTAGTATAAGTTTTCAGTTGTCGTTTATAGTGTCATTTCAATTATTGTAATCATTGGATTCGAGTATATTAGTTAATGAGTGTGTTTAGAAGACTTAAAAAATGAAACTCCATGGAATCGGTTGTTGTTATTGAAAGCAACAAACTATCCAAGCGTCAACTACTATTGTTTAATGTTTTTGTAAAACTACATTCTTTCTCATGTATTTTGTAAAGCTTTCTTGAATAACTCGATGTAGTAATTCGTAGTTGCACAATTTTGATTAAAATACTACAAAATCTTATTTACTAAAATATGTTACCATGATTTGATATCATTTTCGTCTCTCACACATTGTGTTGATTGTTATACGTATGACATATGAGTGTATACAAGTGTATATGAGTGTATACAAATAGTGTTTTGGTCCTTTACAACTTGCATTCTTGCCTTGATGCTCAATAAATGATTTTGGAGACCGAAAGTTATTACCTGGTTTAAATAAGTGGCTTTTTAAGACGAGATAGTTTGATAGTGGTTGTGGAGTGGTCTTGATTAGTTTTGGGTATGAGTTGATTGATTTTAAGGGTCATTCGCGTTGTTTCGTGTTCGGTTTGTGTTTCTTGAATAACTCGATGCAACAATTCGTAGTTGCATAATTTTGATTAAAATACTGATAAATGTTATTTACTACATCATGTTACCATGATTTGATATCATTTTCGTCTATCACACATTGCGTTGATTGTTATACGTATGACATATGTGTGTATACGAGTGTATATGAGTGTATACAAATAGTGTTTTTGTCCTTTACAACTTGCTTTCTTGCCATGATGCTCAATAAATGATTTTGGAGATCGAAAGTTATCACTTGGTTTAAATAAGTGGCTTTTTAAGCCGAGAGTGTTTGATAATGGTTGTGGAGTGGTCTTGATTAGTTTTAGGTATGAGTTGATTGATTTTAAGGGTCATTCGTGTGGTTTCGTGTTTGGTTTGTGTTTCTTTACAAACGGTTAGTATCAGTTTTCAATTGTCATTTATAGTGTCATTTCACTGATTGTAATCGTTGGATTCGATTATATTAGTTCATGAGTGTGTTTAGAAGACTTAAAAATCAAAACTCCAACGAATCGGAGGTTGTTTTTGTAAGCAACAAACTAACCAAGCGTGAACTCCTATTGTTGAATGTTTTTGTAAAACTACATTCTTTTCCATATATTTTGCTAAACTTTTTTGAATAACTCGACGCAACAATTCGTAGTTGAACAATTTTGATTAAAATTTTGATAAATATTATTTACTACATCATGTTACCATGATTTGATATCATTTTCGTCTATCACACATTGCGTTGATTGTTATACGTATGACATATAAGTGTATACGAGGGTATATGAGTGTATACAAGTAGTGTTTTGGTTCTTTACGACTTACTTTCTTGCCTTGATGCTCAATAAATGATTTTGGAGATCGAAAGTTATCACTTGGTTTAAATAAGTGGCTTTTTAAGCCTAGAGTGTTTGATAATGGTTGTGGAGTGGTCTTGATTAGTTTTGTGCACGAGTTCATTTATTTCAAGGGTCATTCATGTGGATTTGTGTTCGGTTTGTGTTTCTTTATAAACAATTAGTACAAGTTTTCAGTTGTCATTTATAGTGTCATTTCAACAATTGTAATCATTGGATTCGATTATATTAGTTCATGAGTGTGTTTAGAAAGCTTAAAAATCAAAACTCCATCGAAGCGGAGGTTGTTATTGTAAGCAACAAAAAATCCAAGCGGGAACTACTATTGTTAAATGTTTTTGTAAAACTATATTTTTCCATGTATTTTGTTAAGCTTTCTTGAATAACTCGACGCAGTAATTCGTATTTGTACAATTTTGATTAAAATATTAAAAAATCTTATTTACTAAAACATGTTACCATGATTTGATATCATTTTCGTTTATCAAACATTTCGTTGATTGTTATACATGTGACATATGAGTGTATACGAGTGTATATGAGTGTATACAATTAGTGTTTTGCTCATTTACAACTTGCTATCTTGCCTTGATGCTTAATAAATGATTTTGGAGATCGAAAGTTATCACTTGGTTTAAATAAGTGGCTTTTTAAGCTAAGAGTTTTTGATAATTGTTGTGGAGTGGTCTTGATTACTTTTGGGTATGAGTTGATTGATTTTAAGGGTCTTTCGTGTGGTTTCGTGTTCGGTTTGTGTTTCTTTATAAACGGTTAGTACCAGTTTTCAGTTGTAATTTATAGTGTCATTTCACTGATTGTAATCATCGGATTCGATTATATTAGTTCATGAGTGCGTTTAGAACGCTTAGAAATCAAAACTCCATGGAATCGGAGGTTGTTATTGTGAGCAACAAACTAACCAAGCATAAACTACTATTGTTTAATGTTTTTCTAAAACTACATTCTTTTCCATTTATTTTGTTAAACTTTCTTGAATAACTCGATACAACAATTCGTAGTTGCACAATTTTGATTAAAATACTGATAAATCTTATTTACTACATCATGTTACCTTGATTTGATATCATTTTCGTCTATCTGACATGGCGTTGATTGTTATACGCATGACATATGAATGTATACGAGTGTATATGAGTGTATACAAGTAGTGTTTTGGTCCTTTACAACTTGCTTTCTTGCCTTGATGCTCAATAAATGATTTTGGAGATCGAAAGTTATCACTTGGTTTAAATAAGTGGCTTTTTGTGCCGAGAGTGATTGATAATGGTCGTGGAGTGGTCTTGATTAGTTTTGGGCACGAGTTTATTGATTTCAAGGGTCATTCGTGTGGTTTCGTGATTGGTTTGTGTTTCTTTATAAACAATTAGTACAAGTTTTCAGTTGTCATTTATAGTGTCATTCAATGATTGTAATCGTTGGATTCGATTATATTAGTTCATAAGTGTGTTTAGAAGACTTAAAAAACAAAACTCCATGAATCGGAGCTTGTTATTGTAAGCAACAAACTATCCAAGCTTGAACTACTATTGTTTAATGTTTTTGTCAAACTACATTTTTTCCATTTATTTTGTTAAGCTTTCTTGAATAACTCGATACAGTAATTCGTAGTTGTAAAATTTTGATTAAAATACTAAAAAATCTTATTTACTAAAACATGTTACCATGATTTGATATCATTTTCGTCTATCACACATTGCGTTGATTGTCATACGTATGACATATGAGTGTATACGAGTGTATATAAGTGAATACAATTAGTGTTTTGGTCCTTTACAACTTGCTTTCTTGCCTTGATGCTCAATAAATGATTTTGGAGATCGAAAGTTATCACTTGGTTTAAATAAGTAGCTTTTTAAGCCGAGAGTGTTTGATAATGGTTGTGGAGTGGTCTTGATTAATTTTCGGTATGAGTTGATTGATATTAAGTGTCATTCGTGTGGTTTCGTGTTCAGTTTGTGTTTCTTTATAAACGGTTAGTATAAGTTTTCAATTGTCACTTATAGTGTCATTTCACTGATTGTAATCATTGGATTCGATTATATTAGTTTATGAGTGTGTTTAGAAGGCTTAAAAATCAAAACTCCATGGAATCGGAGATTGTTATTGTAAGCAACAAACAAACCTTTCGTGAACTCCTATTATTTAATGTTTTTGTAAAACTACATTCTTTTCCATGTATTTTGTTAAGCTTTCTTGAATAACTCGATGCAACAATTCGTAGTTTCACAATTTTGATTAAAATACTGATAAATGTTATTTACTACATCATGTTACCATGATTTGATATCATTTTCGTCTATCACACATTGCGTTGATTGTTATACGTATGACATATATGAGTGTATACAATTAGTGTTTTGGTCTTTTACAACTTGCTTTCTTGCCTTGATGCTCAATAAAAGATTTTGGAGATCGAAAGTTATCACTTGGTTTAAATAAGTGGCTTTTTAAGCCGAGAGTGTTTGATAATGGTTGTGGAGTGGTCTTGATTAGTTTTGGGCACGAGTTCATTAATTTCAAGGGTCATCCGTGTGGTTTCGTGTACGGTTTTTGTTTCTTTGTAAACAATTAGTACAAGTTTTTAGTTGTCATTTATCGTGTCATTTCAATGATTGTAATCATTGGATTCTATTATATTAGTTAATGAGTGTGTTTAGAAGACTTAAAAAACGAAACTCCATGGAATCGGATGTTGTTATTGTAAGCAACAAACTATCCAAGGTGAACTACTATTGTTTAATGTTTTCATAAAACTACATTCTTTTCCACGTATTTTGTTAAGCTTTCTTGAATAACTCGATTCAGTAATTCGTAGTTGTACAATTTTGATTAAAATACTAAAAAATCTTATTTACTAAAATATGTTACCATGATTTGATATCATTTTCGTCTATCACAGATTGCGTTGAATGGTATACGTATGACATATGAGTGTATACGAGTGTATATGAGTGTATACAATTAGTGTTTTGGTCCTTTACAACTTGCTTTCTTGCCTTGACGCTCAATAAATGATTTTGGAGATTGAAAGTTATCACTTGGTTTAAATAAGTGGCTTTTTTAGACGAGATTGTTTGATAATGGTTGTGGAGTGGTCTTGTTTAGTTTTGGGTATGAGTTGATTGATTTTAAGGGTTATTTGCGTTGTTTCGTGTTCGGTTTGTGTTTCTTTATAAACGGCTAGTATCAGTTTTCAGTTGTCATTTATTGTGTCATTTCACTAATTGTAATCATCGGATTTGATTATATTAGTTCACGAGTGTGTTTAGAAGGCTTAAAAATCGAAACTCCATGGAATCGGAGATTGTTATTGTAAGCAACAAACAAACCTTTCGTGAACTCCTATTATTTAATGTTTTTGTAAAATTACATTCTTTCCATGTATTTTGTTAAGCTTTCTTGAATAACTCGATGCAACAATTCGTAGTGTCACAATTTTGATTAAAATACTGATAAATGTTATTTACTACATCATGTTACCATGATTTCATATCATTTTCGTCTATCACACATTGCGTTGATTGTTATACGTATGACATATGAGTGTATACAAGTGTATATGAGTGTATACAAATAGTGTTTTGATTCTTTACAACTTGCTTTCTTGCCTTGATGCTCAATAAATGATTTTGGAGATCGAAAGTTATCACTTGGTTTAAATAAGTAGCTTTTTAAGCCGAGAGTATTTGATAATGGTTGTGGAGTGGTCTTGATTAGTTTTTGGTATGAGTTGATTGATTTTAAGAGTCATTCGTGTGGTTTCGTGTTTGGTTTGTGTGTCTTTATGAACGGTTAGTATCAGTTTTCAATTGTCATTTATAGTGTTATTTCACTGATTCTAATAATTGGATTCGATTATATTAGTTCATGAGTGTGTTTAGAAGACTTAAAATCAAAACTCCATGGAATCGGAGGTTGTTATTGTAGGCAACAAACTAACCAAGCGTGAACTCCTATTGTTGAATGTTTTTGTAAAACTACATTCTTTTCCATATATTTTGCTAAACTTTCTTGAATAACTCGATGCAACAATTCGTAGTTGCACAATTTTGATTAAAATACTGATAAATCTTATTTACTACATCATGTTACCATGATTTGATATAATTTTCGTCTATCACACATTGCGTTGATTGTTATACGTATGACATATGAGTGTATACGAGTGTATATGAGTGTATACAAGTAGTGTTTTGGTCCTTTACAACTTGCTTTCTTGCCTTTATGCTCAATAAATTATTTAAGAGATCGAAAGTTATCACTTTGTTTAAATAAGTGGCTTTTTAAGCCGAGAGTGTTTGATAATGGTTGTGTAGTGGTCTTGATATGTTTTGGGCACGTGTTGACTGATTTTAAGGGTCATTTGCATTGTTTCGTGTTCGGTTTGTGTTTCTTTATAAACGGTTAGTACCAGCTTTCAGTTGTCATTTATTGTGTCATTTCACTAATTGTAATCATCGGATTTGATTATATTAGTTCATGAGTGTGTTTAGAAGGCTTAAAAATCAAAACTCCATGGAATCGGAGATTGTTATTGTAAGCAACAAACAAACCTTGCGTGAACTCCTATTATTTAATGTTTTTGTAAAACTACATTATTTTCCTTGTATTTTGTTAAGCTTTCTTGAATAACTCGATGCAACAATTCGTTGTTTCACAATTTTGATTAAAATACTGATAAATGTTATTTACTACATCATGTTAGCATGATTTAATATCATTTTCGTCTATCACACATTGCGTTGATTGTTATACGTATGACATATGAGTGTATACAAGTGTATATGAGTGTATACAAATAGTGTTTCGATCCTTTACAACTTGCTTTCTTGCCTTGATGCTCAATAAATGATTTTGGAGATCGAAAGTTATCACTTGGTTTAAATAAGTAACTTTTTAAGCCGAGAGTATTTGATAATGGTTGTGGAGTGGTCTTGATTAGTTTTTGGTATGAGTTGATTGATTTTAAGTGTCATTCGTGTGGTTTCGTGTTTGGTTTGTGTGTCTTTATGCACGGTTAGTATCAGTTGTCAATTGTCATTTATAGTGTCATTTCACTGATTCTAATAATTGGATTCGATTATATTAGTTCATGAGTGGGTTTAGAAGACTTAAAATCAAAACTCCATGGAATAGGAGGTTGTTATTGTAGGCAACAAACTAACCAAGCGTGAACTCCTATTGTTGAATGTTTTTGTAAAACTACATTCTTTTCCATATATTTTGCTAAACTTTCTTGAATAACTCGATGCAACAATTCGTAGTTGCACAATTTTGATTAAAATACTGATAAATCTTATTTACTACATCATGTTACCATGATTTGATATCATTTTCGTCTATCACACATTGCGTTGATTGTTATACGTATGACATATGAGTGTATACGAGTGTATATGAGTGTATACAAGTAGTGTTTTGGTCCTTTACAACTTGCTTTCTTGCCTGTATGCTCAATAAATTATTTTGGAGATCGAAAGTTATCACTTGGTTTAAATAAGTGGCTTTTTAAGCCGAGAGTGTTTGATAATGGTTGTGGAGTGGTCTTGATATGTTTTGGGCACGAGTTGACTGATTTTAAGGGTCATTTGCATTGTTTCGTGTTCGGTTTGTGTTTCTTTATAAACGGTTAGTACAAGTTTTCAGTTGTCATTTATTGTGTCATTTCACTAATTGTAATCATCGGATTTGATTATATTAGTTCATGAGTGTGTTTAGAAGGCTTAAAAATCGAAACTCTATGGAATCGGAGATTGTTATTGTAAGCAACAAACAAACCTTGCGTGAACTCCTATTATTTAATGTTTTTGTAAAACTACATTATTTTCCTTCTATTTTGTTAAGCTTTCTTGAATAACTCGATGCAACAATTCGTTGTTTCATAATTTTGATTAAAATACTGATAAATGTTATTTACTACATCATGTTAGCATGATTTAATATCATTTTCGTCTATCACACATTGCGTTGATTGTTATACGTATGACATATGAGTGTATACAAGTGTATATGAGTGTATACAAATAGTGTTTTGATCCTTTACAACTTGCTTTCTTGCCTTGATGCTCAATAAATGATTTTGGAGATCGAAAGTTATCACTTGGTTTAAATAAGTAGCTTTTTAAGCCGAGAGTATTTGATAATGGTTGTGGAGTGGTCTTGATTAGTTTTTGGTATGAGTTGATTGATTTTAAGTGTCATTCGTGTGGTTTCGTGTTTGGTTTGTGTGTCTTTATGAACGGTTAGTATCAGTTTTCAATTGTCATTTATAGTGTCATTTCACTGATTCTAATAATTGAATTCGATTATATTAGTTCATGAGTGTGTTTAGAAGACTTAAAATCAAAACTCCATGGAATCGGAGGTTGTTATTGTAGGCAACAAACTAACCAAGCGTGAACTCCTATTATTGAATGTTTTTGTAAAACTACATTCTTTTCCATATATTTTGCTAAACTTTCTTGAATAACTCGATGCAACAATTCGTAGTTGCACAATTTTGATTAAAATACTGATAAATCTTATTTACTACATCATGTTACCATGATTTGATATCATTTTGGTCTATCACACATTGCGTTGACTGTTATACGTATGACATAGGAGTGTATACGAGTGTATATGAGTGTATACAAGTAGTGTTTTGGTCCTTTACAACTTGCTTTCTTGCCTTGACGCTCAATAAATGATTTTGGAGATTGAAAGTTATCACTTGGTTTAAATAAGTGGCTTTTTTAGACGAGATTGGTTGATAATGG
This sequence comes from Flaveria robusta, assembly GCA_025506415.1. NCBI lineage: Eukaryota > Viridiplantae > Streptophyta > Magnoliopsida > Asterales > Asteraceae > Flaveria > Flaveria robusta. The sequence goes on from CM046474.1 coordinate 17,618,750, forward strand.
TTGTGGAGTGGTCTTGATTAGTTTTGGGTATGAGTTGATTGATTTTAAGGGTTATTTGTGTTGTTTCGTGTTCGGTTTGTGTTTCTTTATAAACGGTTAGTACCAGTTTTCAGTTGTCATTTATTGTGTCATTTCACTAATTGTAATCATCGGATTTGATTATATTAGTTCATGAGTGTGTTTAGAAGGCTTAAAAATCGAAACTCCATGGAATCGGAGATTGTTATTGTAAGCAACAAACAAACCTTGCGTGAACTCCTATTATTTAATGTTTTTGTAAAACTACATCCTTTTCTTTGTATTTTGTTAAGCTTTCTTGAATAACTCGATGCAACAATTCGTTGTTTCACAATTTTGATTAAAATACTGATAAATGTTATTTACTACATCATGTTAGCATGATTTAATATCATTTTCGTCTATCACACATTGCGTTGATTGTTATACGTATGACATTTGAGTGTATACAAGTGTATATGAGTGTATACAAATAGTGTTTTGATCCTTTACAACTTGCTTTCTTGGCTTGATGCTCAATAAATGATTTTGGAGATCGAAAGTTATCACTTGGTTTAAATAAGTAGCTTTTTAAGCCGAGAGTTTTTGATAATGGTTGTGGAGTGGTCTTGATTAGTTTTCGGTATGAGTTGATTGATTTTAAGTGTCATTCGTGTGGTTTCGTGTTTGGTTTGTGTGTCTTTATGAACGGTTAGTATCAGTTTTCAATTGTCATTTATAGTGTCATTTCAATGATTCTAATAATTGGATTCGATTATATTAGTTCATGAGTGTGTTTAGAAGACTTAAAATCAAAACACCATGGAATTGGAGGTTGTTATTGTAGGCAACAAACTAACCAAGCGTGAACTCCTATTGTTGAATGTTTTTGTAAAACTACATTCTTTTCCATATATTTTGCTAAACTTTCTTGAATAACTCGATGCAACAATTCGTAGTTGCACAATTTTGATTAAAATACTGATAAATCTTATTTACTACATCATGTTACAATGATTTGATATCATTTTCGTCTATTAAACATTGCGTTGATTGTTATACGTATGACATATGAGTGTATACGAGTGTATATGAGTGTATACAATTAGTGTTTTGGTCTTTTACAACTTGCTTTCTTGCCTTGATACTCAATAAATGATTTTGGAGATTGAAAGTTATCACTTGGTTTAAATAAGTGGCTTTTTCAGACGAGATTGTTTGATAATGGTTGTGGAGTGGTCTTGATTTGTTTTGGGCACGAGTTCATTGATTTCAAGGGTCATTCGTGTGGTTTGGTGTTCGGTTTGCGTTTCTTTATAAACAACTAGTACAAGTTTTCAGTTTTCATTTATAGTGTCATTTCAATTATTGTAATCATTGGAGTCGAGTATATTAGTTAATGAGTGTGTTTAGAAGACTTAAAAAAGGAAACTCCATGGAATCGGTTGTTGTTATTGTCAGCAACAAACTATCTAAGCGTGAACTACTATTGTTTAATGTTTTTATAAAACTACATTATTTTCCACGTATTTTGTTAAGCTTTCTTGAATAACTCGATGCAGTAATTCGTAGTTGCACAATTTTGATTAATATACTAAAAAATCTTATTTACTAAAACATGTTACCATGATTTGATATCATTTTCGTCTATCAAACATTGCTTTGATTGTTATACGTATGACATATGAGTGTATACGAGTGTATACAATTAGTGTTTTGGTCCTTTACAACTTGCTTTCTTGCCTTGATGCTCAATAAATGATTTTGTAGATTGAAAGTTATCACTTGATTTAAATAAGTGGCTTTTTTAGACGAGATTGTTTGATAATGGTTGTGGAGTGGTCTTGATTTGTTTTGGGCACGAGTTCATTGATTTCAAGGGTCATTCATATGGTTTCGTGTTTGGTTTGTGTTTCTTTTTAAACAATTAGTAGAAGTTTTCAGTTCTCATTTATAGTGTCATTTCAATTATTGTAATCGTTGGATTCGAGTATATTAGTTAATGAGTGTGTTTAGAAGACTTAAAAAACGAAACTCCATGGAATTGGTTGTTGTTATTGTAAGCAAAAAACTATCCAAGCGTGAACTACTATTGTTTAATGTTTTTATAAAACTACATTCTTTTCCACGTATTTTGTTAAGCTTTCTTGAATAACTCAATGCAGTAATTCGTAGTTGCACAATTTTGATTAAAATACTAAAAAATCTTATTTACTAAAATATGTTACCATGATTTGATATCATTTTCATCTATCAAACATTCCGTTGATTGTTATACGTATGACATATGAGTGTATACGAGTGTATATGAGTGTATACAATTAGTGTTTTGGTCTTTTACAACTTGCTTTCTTGCCTTGATACTCAATAAATGATTTTGGAGATTGAATGTTATCACTTGGTTTAAATAAGTGGCTTTTTCAGACGAGATTGTTTGATAATGGTTGTGGAGTGGTCTTAATTTGTTTTGGGCACGAGTTCATTGATTTCAAGGGTCATTCATGTTGTTTCATGTTCGGTTTGTGTTTCTTTATAAACAATTAGTACAAGTTTTCAGTTGTCATTTATAGTGTCATTTCAATTATTGTAATCATTGGATTCGAGTATATTAGTTAATGAGTGTGTTTAGAAGACTTAAAAAACGAAACTCCATGGAATCGATTGTTGTTATTGTAAGCAACAAACTATCCAAGCGTGAACTATTATTGTTTAATGTTTTTTTTAAAACTACATTCTTTTCCATGTATTTTGTTAAGCTTTCTTGAATAACTCGATGTAGTAATTCGTAGTTGCACAATTTTGATTAAACTACTAAAAAATCTTATTTACTAAAACATGTTACCATGATTTGATATCATTTTCGTCTATCACACATTGCGTTGATTGTTATACGTATGACATACGAGTGTATACGAGTGTTATGAGGGTATACAATTAGTGTGTTGCTCCATTACAACTTGCTTTCTTGCCTTGATGCTTAATAAATCATTTTGAAGATCCAAAACTATCACTTGGTTTAAATAAGTGGCTTTTTAAGCCGAGAGTGTTTGATAATGGTTATGGAGTGATCTTGATTAGTTTTGGGTATGAGTTGATTGATTTTAAGGGTCATTCGTGTGGTTTCGTGTTCGGTTTGTGTTTCTTTATAAACGGTTAGTACCAGTTTTCAGTTGTCATTTATAGTGTCATTTCACTGATTGTAATCATCGGATTCGATTATATTAGTTCATGAGTGTGTTTAGAAGGCTTAAAAATCAAAACTCCATAGAATCGAAGGTTGTTATTGTAAGCAACAAACTATCCATGCATGAAGTACTATTGTTTAATGTGTTTGTCAAACTACTTTTTTTCCGTGTGTTTTGTTAAGCTTTCTTGAATAACTCGATGCAGTAATTCGTAGTTGTAAAATTTTGATAGATAGAAGTGAAAGATAATGTAATGTGCGAAATGTATGAAATAAGTACGAAAAGAACGATGACGGAATATAATAATGTTATTATCTATGTGTATGTACGATGTGTGATCATGTGCGCAAGTATGAAAAGGTTTTACGAATGAAAGGTAATATATTTTCATAAAACTAGAACTCACTCAGCAACGCTGACTTTTATGCATTTTCAGTTGGCTGGTAAAGGTTGCTGAGGATGGCACGGGGTGAAGCTACTTGGCGAAGATTGGCATCCAATTTGTATAAAAATGATGTTTTGTGTAGAAATAAAACCATACGATGATTTGTGAAGTACTAATGTTGTAAACAGTAATTATTAATATATGAAATGGTTTCGTTAAATTTTTCCGCTGCAAATGTTAAATAGATTTTATGAGATTTTGAAATAGTATGTGCGATGATTGTCCAACTGTGAGTGTCTCGGAAGCGGGGCCTTACAGCTTTTTAAGACGAGATAGTTTGATAGTGGTTATGGAGTGGTCTTGATTAGTTTTGGGTATGAGTTGATTGATTTTAAGAGTCATTCGCGTTGTTTCGTGTTCGGTTTGTGTTTATTTATAAACGGTTAGTACCAGTTTTCAGTTGTCATTTATTGTGTCATTTCACTAATTGTAAGCATCGGATTTGATTATATTAGTTCATGAGTGTGTTTAGAAGGCTTAAAAATCGAAACTCCATGGAATCGGAGATTGTTATTGTAAGCAACAAACAAACCTTGCCTGAACTCCTATTATTTAATGTTTTTGTAAAACTACATTCTTTTCCATGTATTTTGTTAAGCTTTCTTGAATAACTCGATGTAACAATTCGTAGTTTCACAATTTTGATTAAAATAATGATAAATGTTATTTACTACATCATGTTACCATGATTTGATATCATTTTCGTCTATCACACATTGCGTTGATTGTTATACGTATGACATATGAGTGTATACAAGTGTATATGAGTGTATACAAATAGTGTTTTGGTCCTTTACAACTTGCTTTCTTGCCTTGATGCTCAATAAATGATTTTGGAGATCGAAAGTTATCACTTGGTTTAAATAAGTAGCTTTTTAAGCCGAGAGAGTGTTATAATGGTTGTGGAGTGGTCTTGATTAGTTTTCGGTATGAGTTGATTGATTTTAAGTGTCATTCGTGTTGTTTCGTGTTCGGTTTTTGTTTCTTTATAAACGGTTAGTATTAGTTTTCAATTGTCATTTATAGTGTCATTTCACTGATTGTAATTATTGGATTCGATTATATTAGTTCATGAGTGTGTTTAGAAGACTTAAAAATCAAAACTCCATGGAATCGGAGTTTGTTATTGTAGGCAACAAACTAACCAAGCGTGAACTCCTATTGTTGAATGTTTTTGTAAAACTACATTCTTTTCCATATATTTTGCTAAACTTTCTTGAATAACTCAATGCAACAATTCGTAGTTGCACAATTTTGATTAAAATACTGATAAATCTTATTTACTACATCATGTTACTAGTATTTGATATCATTTTCGTCTATCACACATTGCGTTGATTGTTATACGTATGACATATGAGTGTATACGAGTGTATATGAGTGTATACAAGTAGTGTTTTGGTCCTTTACAACTTGCTTTCTTGCCTTTATGCTCAATAAATTATTTTGGAGATCGAAAGTTATCCCTAGGTTTAAATAAGCGGCTTTTTAAGCCGAGAGTGTTTGATAATGGTTGTGGAGTGGTCTTGATTAGTTTTGGGCACGAGTTCATTGATTTCAAGGGTCATTCGTGTGGTTTCGTGTTCGGTTTGTGTTTCTTTATAAACAACTAGTACAAGTTTTCAGTTGTCATTAATAGTGTCATTTCAATGATTGTAATCATTGGATTCGATTATATTAGTTAATAAGTGTATTTAGAAGACTTAAAAAACGAAACTGCATGGAATCGGATGTTGTTATTGTAAGCAACAAACTATCCAAGCGTGAACTACTATTATTTAATGTTTTTGTAAAACTACATTTTTTTCCATGTATTTTGTTAAGCTTTCTTGAATAACTCGATGCAGTAATTCGTAGTTGTATAATTTTCATTAAAATACTAAAAAATCTTATTTACTAAAATATGTTACCGTGATTTGATATCATTTTTGTCTGTCATACATTGAGTTGATTGTTATACTTATGACATATGAGTGTATACGAGTGTATATGAGTGTATACAATTAGTGTTTTGGTCTTTTACAACTTGCTTTCTTGCCTTGATACTCAATAAAAGATTTTGGAGATCGAAAGTTATCACTTGGTTTAAATAAGTGGCTTTTTAAGCCGAGAGTGTTTGATAATGGTTGTGGAGTGGTCTTGATTAGTTTTGGGCACGAGTTCATTGATTTCAAGGGTCATTCGTGGGGTTTCGTGTTCGGTTTGTGTTTCTTTAATTAGTACAAGTTTTGAGTTTTCATTTATAGTGTCATTTCAATTATTGTAATCATTGGATTCGATTATATTAGTTTATGAGTGTGTTTAGAAGACTTAAAAAACGAAACTCAAGGGAAACGGATGTTGTTATTGTAAGCATCAAACTATCCGAGCGTGAAATACTATTGTTTAATGTTTTTGTAAAACTACATTCTTTTCAATGTATTTTGTTAAGCTTTCTTGAATAACTCGATGCAGTAATTCGTAGTTACACAATTTTTGTTAAAATACTAAAAACTCTTATTTACGGAAACATGTTACCATGTTTCGATATCATTTTCGTCTATTACACATTGCGTTGATTGTTATACGTATGACATATGAGTGTATATGAGCGTATACAATTAGTGTTTTGGTCCTTTACAACTTGATTTCTTGCCTTGATGCTCAATAAATAATTTTGGAGATTGAAAGTTATCACTTGGTTTAAATAAGTGGCTTTTTAGGCTGAGAGTGTTTGATAATGGTTGTGGAGTGGTCTTGATTAGGTTTGGGCATTAGTTCATTGATTTCAAGGGTCATTCGTGTGGTTTCGTGTTCGATTTGTGTTTCATTATAACCATTTAGTATAAGTTTTCAATTGTCATTGATAGTGTCATTTCAATGATTGTTATCATTGAATTCGATTATATTAGTTTATGAGTGTGTTTAGAAGGCTTAAAAATCGAAACCTCATAGAATCGGAGCTTTTATTGTAACCAAAAAACTATCCAAGCGTGAACTACTATTGTTTAATATTTTTGTAAAACTACATTCTTTTCTATGTATTTTGTTAAGCTTTCTTGAATAACTCGATGCAGTAATTCGTAGTTGCACAATATTGATTAAAATATTAAAAAATCTTATTTACTAAAACATGTTACCATGATTTGATATCATTTTCGTCTATCACACATTGCGTTGATTGTTATATGTATGACATATGAGTGTATACGAGTGTATATGAGCGTATACAATTAGTGTTTTGGTCCTTTACAACTTGCTTTCTTGCCGTGTTGCTCAATAAATGATTTTGGAGATCGAAAGTTATCACTTGGTTTAAATAAGTGGCTTTTTAAGCCGAGAGTGTTTGATAATGGTTGTGGAATGGTCTTGATTAGTTTTGGGCATGTGTTCATTGATTTCAAGAGTCATTCGTGTGGTTTCGTGTTCGGTTTGTGTTTCTTTAATTAGTACAAGTTTTGAGTTTTCATTTATAGTGTCATTTCAATTATTGTAATCATTGGATTCGATTATATTAGTTTATGAGTGTGTTTAGAAGACTTAAAAAACGAAACTCAAGGGAAACGGATGTTATTATTGTAAGCAACAAACTATCCTAGCCTGAACAACTATTGTTTAATATTTTTGTAAAACTACATTCTTTTCAATGTATTTTGTTAAGCTTTCTTGAATAACTCGATGCTGTAATTCATAGTTACACAATTTTGATTAAAATACTAAAAAAATTTATTTACTAAAACATGTTACGATGATTTGATATCATTTTCGTCTATCACACATTGCGTTGATAGTTATACGTATGACATATGACTGTATACGAGTGTATATGAGTGTATACAATTGGTGTTTTGGTCCTTTACAACTTGCTTTCATGCCTTGTGCTCAATAAATGATTTTGGAGATCGAAGGTTATCACTTGGTTTAAATAAGTGGCTTTTTAAGCCGAGAGTGTTTGATAATGGTTGTGGAATTGTCTTGATTAGTTTTGGGCATGAGTTCATTGATTTCAAGAGTCATTCGTGTGGTTTCGTGTTCGGTTTGTGTTTTTTTATAAACAATTAGTACAAGTTTTCAGTTGTCATATATAATGTCATTTCAATGATTGTAATCATTGGATTCGATTATATTAGTTTATGAGTGTGTTTAGAAGACTTAAAAAAAAGAAACTCCAGGGAATCGGATGTTGTTAATGTAAGCAACAAACTATCCGAGCGTGAAATACTATTGTTTAATGTTTTTGTAAAACTACATTCTTTTCAATGTATTTTGTTAAGCTTTCTTGAATAACTTGATGCAGTAATTCGTAGTTACACAATTTTGGTTAAAATACTAAAAAATTTTATTCACTGAAACATGTTACCATGATTCGATATCATTTCCGTCTATTACACATTGCGTTGATTGTTACACATATGACATATGAGTGTATATGAGCGTATACAATTAGTGTTTTGGTCCTTTACAACTTGCTTTCTTGCCTTGATGCTCAATAAATGATTTTGGAGATTGAAAGTTATCACTTGGTTTAAATAAGTGGCTTTTTAAGCCGAGCGTGTTTGCTAATGGTTGTGGAATGGTCTTGATTAGTTTTGGAAATGATTTCATTGATTTCAAGAGTCATTCGTGTGGTTTCATGTTCGGTTTGTGTTCCTTTATAAACAATTAGTTTGAGTTTTTAGTTGTCATTTATAGTGTCATTTCAATGATTGTAATCATTGGATTCGATTATATTAGTTTATGAGTGTGTTTAAAAGACTTAAACTACGAAACTCCAGGGAATCGGATGTTGTTATTGTAAGCAACAAACTATCTAAGCGTGAACTAATATTGTTTAATGTTTTTGTAAAACTACATTCTTTTCAATGTATTTTGTTAAGCTTTCTTGAATAACTCGATACAGTAATTCGTTGTTACACAATTTTGATTAAAATACTAAAAAATCTTATTTACTAAATCATGTTACCAAGATTTGATATCATTTTCGTCTATTACACATTGCGTTGATTGTTATACGTATGACATATGAGTGTATACGAGTGTATATGAGCCTATACAATTAGTCTTTTGGTCCTTTACAACTTGCTTTCTTGCCTTGATGCTTAATAAATGATTTTGGAGATTGAAAGTTATCACTTGGTTTAAATAAGTGGCTTTTTCAGCCGAGAGTGTTTGATAATGGTTGTGGAATGGTCTTGATTAGTTTTGGGCATGATTTCATTGATTTCAAGAGTCATTCGTGTGGTTTCGTGTTCGGTTTGTGTTTCTTTATAAACAATTAGTACAAGTTTTCAGTTGTCATTTATAGTGTCATTTCAATGACTGTAATCATTGGATTCGATTATATTAGTTTATGAGTGTGTTTAGAAGACTTAAAATACGAAACTCCAGGGAATCGGATGTTGTTATTGTAAGCAACAAACTATCCAAGCGTGAACTAATATTGTTTAATGTTTTTGTAAAACTACATTCTTTTCAATGTATTTTGTTAAGCTTTCTTGAACAACTCGATACAGTAATTCGTAGTTACACAATTTTGAATAAAATACTAAAAAATCTTATTTACTAAATCATGTTACCTAGATTTGATATCATTTTCGTCTATTACACATTGCGTTGATTGTTACACGTATGACATATGAGTGTATATGAGCGTATACAATTAGTGTTTTGGTCCTTTACAACTTGCTTTCTTGCCTTGATGCTCAATAAATGATTTTGGAGATTGAAAGTTATCACTTTGTGTAAATAGGTGGCTTTTTAAGCCGAGAGTGTTTGATAATGGTTGTGGAGTGGTCTTGATTAGGTTTGAGCATGAGTTCATTGATTTCATGGGTCATTCGTGTGGTTTTGTGTTCGATTTGTGTTTCTTTATAAACCATTAGTACAAGTTTTCAGTTGTCATTTATAGTGTCATTTCAATGATTGTAATCATTGGATTCGATTATATTAGTGTATGAGTGTGTTTAAAAGACTTAAAAAACAAAACTCCAGGGAATCGGATGTTGTCATTGTAAGCAACAAACTATCCAAGCGTTACTACAATTGTTTAATGTTTTTGTAAAACTACATTCTTTTCAATGTATTTTATTAAGCTTTCTTGAATAACTCGATACAGTAATTCGTAGTTACACAATTTTGATTAAAATACTAAAAAATCGTATTTACTAAATCATGTTACCATGATTTGATATCATTTTCGTCTATTACACATTGCTTTGATCATTATACGTATGACATATGAGGGTATACGAGTGTATATGAGCGCATACAATTAGTGTTTTGGACCTCCACAACTTGCTTTCTTGTCTTGATGCTCAATAAATGATTTTGGAGATTGAAAGTTATCACTTGGTTTAAATAAGTGGCTTTTTAAGCCGAGAGTGTTTGATAATGGTTGTGGAGTGGTCTTGATTAGGTTTGGGCATGAGTTCATTGATTTCAAGGGTCATTCATGTGGTTTGGTGTTCGAGTTGTGTTTCTTTATAACCAATTAGTACAAGTTCTCAGTTGTCATTTATAGTGTCATTTCAATGATTGTTATAATTGGATTCGATTATATTAGTTCATGAGTGTGTTCAGAAGACTTAAAAATCGAAACTCCATAGAATCGGAGCTTGTTATTGTAACCAAAAAACTATCCAAGCACGAAGTAGTATTGTTTAATGTTTTTGTAAAACTTCATTCTTTTCTATGTATTTTGTTAAGTTTTCTTGAATAACACGATGCACTAATTCGTAGTTGCACAATTTTGATTAAAGTATTAAAAAATTTTATTAACTAAATCATGTTACCATGATTTGATATCATTTTCGTCTATCACACATTGCGTTAATTGTTATACGTATGACATATGAGTGTATACGAGTGTATATGAGTGTACACAATTAGTGTGTTGGTTCATTACAACTTGCTTTCTTGCCTTGATGCTCAATAAATGATTTTGGAGATCGAAAGTTATCACTTGGTTTAAATAAGTGGCTTTTTAAGCCGAGAGTGTTTGATAATGGTTGTGGAATTGTCTTGATTAGTTTTGGGCATGAGTTCATTGATTTCAAGAGTCCTTCGTGTGGTTTCGTGTTTGATTTATGTTTCTTTATAAACAGTTAGTACCAGTTTTCAATTGTCATTTATAGTGTCATATCACTGATTGTAATCATCAGATTCGATTATATTAGTTCATTAGTGTGTTTAGAACGCTTAAAAATCAAGACTCTAAGGAATCGGATATTGTTATTGTAAGCAACAAACTTACCAAGCGTGAACTCCTATTGTTTAATGTTTTTGTAAAACTACATTCTTTTCCATCTATTTTGCTAAGCTTTCTTGAATAACTCGATGCAACAATTCGTACTTTCACAATTTTGATTAAAATACTGATAAATCTCATTTACTACATCATGTTACCATGATTTGATATCATTTTCGTCTATCATACATTGCGTTGATTGTTATACGTATGACATATGAGTGTATACGAGTGTGTATGAGTGTATACAAATAGTGGTTTGGTCCTTTACAACTTGCTTTCTTCCCTTGATTCTCAATAAATGATTTTGGAGATCGAAAGTTATCACTTGGTTTAAATAAGTGGCTTTCTAAGCCGAGAGTGTTTGATAATGGTTGTAGAGTGGTCTTGATTAGTTTTGGGCATGAGATCATTGATTTCAAGGGTCATTCATGTAGTTTCGTGTTTCTTTATAAACATTTAGTACAAGATTTCATTTGTCATTTATAGTGTCATTTCAATGATTATAATCATTGGATTTGATTATATTAGTTCATGAGTGGGTTTAGAAGACTTAAAAATCGAAACTTTATTGAATCGGAGGTTGTTATTGTAAGCAACAAACTATCCAAGCGTGAACTACTATTGTTTAATGTTTTTGTAAAACTACAATCTTTCCCATGTATTCTGATAAGATTTCTTGAATAACTCGATGTAGGAATTCATAGTTGCACAATTTTGATTAAAATACTAAAAAATCTTATTTACTAAACATGTTACCATGATTTGATATCGGTTTCGTCTATCACACATTGCGTTGATTGCTATACGTAGGGCATATGAGTGTAAACGAGTGTATATGAGTGTATACATTTAGTGTTTTTGTCCTATACAACTTGCTTTCTTGCCATGATGCTCAATAAATGATTTTGGAGATTGAAAGTTATCACTTGGATTAAATAAGTGGCTTTTTAAGCCGAGAGTGTTTGATAATGGTTGTGGAATGGCCTTGATTAGTTTTGGGCATGAGTTCATTGATATCAAGGGTCATTCGTGTGGTTACGTGTTCGATTTGTGTTTCTTTATAAACGGTTAGTACCAGTTTTCAGTTGTCATTTATAGTGTCATTTCACTGATTGTAATAATCGGATTAGATTATATTAGTTCATGAGTGTGTTTAGAAGGCTTAAAAATCAAAACTCCTTGGAATCGGAGGTTGTTATTGTAAGCAACAAACTAACCAAGCGTGAACTCTTATTTTTTAATGTTTTTGTAAAACAACATTCTTTTCCATGTATGTTGTTAAGCTTTCTTGAATAACTCGATTCAACAATTCGTAGTTGCACAATTTTGATTAAAATACTGATAAATCTTATTTACTACATCATGTTACCATGATTTGCTACCATTTTCTTCTATCACACATTGCGTTGATTGTTATACGTATGACATATGAGTGTATATGAGTGTATACAAGTAGTGTTTTGGTCCTTTACAACTTGCTTTCTTGCCTTGATGCTCAATAAATGATTTTGGAGATCGAGAGTTATCACTTGGTTTAAATAAGTGGCTTTCTAAGCCGAGAGTGTTTGATAATTGTTGTGGAGTGGTCTTGATTAGTTTTGGGCATGAGTTCATTGATTTCAAGAGTCCTTCGTGTGGCTTCGTGTTTGATTTGTGTTTCTTTATAAACAGTTAGTACCAGTTTTCAATTGTCATTTATAGTGTCATATCACTGATTGTAATCATCAGATTCGATTATATTAGTTCATTAGTGTGTTTAGAACGCTTAAAAATCAAGACTCTAAGGAATCGGATGTTGTTATTGTAAGCAACAAACTTACCAAGCGTGAACTCCTATTGTTTAATGTTTTTGTAAAACTACAGTCTTTTCCATGTATTTTGCTAAGCTTTCTTGAATAACTCGATGCAACAATTCGTACTTTCACAATTTTGATTAAAATACTGATAAATCTTATTTACTACATCATGTTACCATGATTTGATATCATTTTCGTCTATCATACATTGCGTTGATTGTTATACGTATGACATATGAGTGTATACGAGTGTGTATGAGTGTATACAAATAGTGGTTTGGTCCTTTACAACTTGCTTTCTTCCCTTGATGCTCAATAAATGATTTTGGAGATCGAAAGTTATCACTTGGTTTAAATAAGTGGCTTTCTAAGCCGAGAGTGTTTGATAATTGTTGTGGAGTGGTCTTGATTAGTTTTGGGCATGAGTTCATTGATTTCAAGAGTCCTTCGTGTGGCTTCGTGTTTGATTTGTGTTTCTTTATAAACAGTTAGTACCAGTTTTCAATTGTCATTTATAGTGTCATATCACTGATTGTAATCATCAGATTCGATTATATTAGTTCATTAGTGTGTTTAGAACGCTTAAAAATCAAGACTCTAAGGAATCGGATGTTGTTATTGTAAGCAACAAACTTACCAAGCGTGAACTCCTATTGTTTAATGTTTTTGTAAAACTACATTCTTTTCCATGTATTTTGCTAAGCTTTCTTGAATAACTCGATGCAACAATTCGTACTTTCACAATTTTGATTAAAATACTGATAAATCTTATTTACTACATCATGTTACCATGATTTGATATCATTTTCGTCTATCATACATTGCGTTGATTGTTATACGTATGACATATGAGTGTATACGAGTGTGTATGAGTGTATACAAATAGTGGTTTGGTCCTTTACAACTTGCTTTCTTCCCTTAATGGTCAATAAATGATTTTGGAGATCGAAAGTTATCACTTGGTTTAAATAAGTGGCTTTCTAAGCCGAGAGTGTTTGATAATGGTTGTAGAGTGGTCTTGATTAGTTTTGGGCATGAGATCATTGATTTCAAGGGTCATTCATGTAGTTTCGTGTTCGGTTTGTGTTTCTTTGTAAACAATTAGTACAAGATTTCAGTTGTCATTTATAGTGTCATTTCAATGATTATAATCATTGGATTTGATTATATTAGTTCATGAGTGGGTTTAGAAGACTTAAAAATCAAAACTTTATTGAATCGGAGGTTGTTTTTGTAAGCAACAAACTAGCCAAGCGTGAACTACTATTGTTTAATGTTTTTGTAAAACTATAATCTTTCCCATGTATTCTGATAAGATTTCTTGAATAACTCGATGTAGGAATTCATAGTTGCACAATTTTGATTAAAATACTAAAAAATCTTATTTACTAAAACATGTTACCATGATTTGATATCGGTTTCGTCTATCACACATTGCGTTGATTGCTATACGTAGGGCATATGACTGTAAACGAGTGTATATGAGTGTATACATTTAGTGTTTTGATCCTATACAACTTGCTTTCTTGCCATGATGCTCAATAAATGATTTTGGAGATTGAAAGTTATCACTTGGACTAAATAAGTGGCTTTTTAAGCCGAGAGTGTTTGATAATGGTTGTGGAATGGCCTTGATTAGTTTTGGGCATGAGTTCATTGATATCAAGGGTCATTCGTGTGGTTACGTGTTCGATTTGTGTTTCTTTATAAACGGTTAGTACCAGTTTTCAGTTGTCATTTATAGTGTCATTTCACTGATTGTAATAATCAGATTAGATTATATTAGTTCATGAGTGTGTTTAGAAGGCTTAAAAATCAAAACTTCTTGGAATCGAAGGTTGTTATTGTAAGCAACAAACTAACCAAGCGTGAACTCTTATTTTTTAATGTTTTTGTAAAACAACATTCTTTTCCATGTATGTTGTTAAGCTTTCTTGAATAACTCGATTCAACAATTCGTAGTTGCACAATTTTGATTAAAATACTGATAAATCTTATTTACTACATCATGTTACCATGATTTGCTATCATTTTCGTCTATCACACATTGCGTTGATTGTTATACGTATGACATATGAGTGTATATGAGTGTATACAAGTAGTGTTTTGGTCCTTTACAACTTGCTTTCTTGCCTTGAGGCTCAATAAATGATTTTGGAGATCGAGAGTTATCACTTGGTTTAAATAAGTGGCTTTCTAAGCCGAGAGTGTTTGATAATTGTTGTGGAGTGGTCTTGATTAGTTTTGGGCATGAGTTCATTGATTTCAAGAGTCCTTCGTGTGGTTTCATGTTTGATTTGTGTTTCTTTATAAACAGTTAGTACCAGTTTTTAATTGTCATTTATAGTGTCATATCAGTGATTGTAATCATCAGATTCGATTATATTAGTTCATTAGTGTGTTTAGAAGGCTTAAAAATCAAGACTCTAAGGAATCGGATGTTGTTATTGTAAGCAACAAACTTACCAAGCGTGAACTCCTATTGTTTAATGTTTTTTGTAAAACTACATTCTTTTCCATGTATTTTGCTAAGCTTTCTTGAATAACTCGGTGCAACAATTCGTACTTTCACAATTTTGATTAAAATACTGATAAATCTTATTTACTACATCATGTTACCATGACTTGATATCATTTTCGTCTATCATACATTGCGTTGATTGTTATACGTACGACATATGAGTGTATACGAGTGTGTATGAGTGTATACGAATAGTGGTTTGGTCCTTTACAACTTGCTTTCTTCCCTTGATGCTCAATAAATGATTTTGGAGATCGAAAGTTATCACTTGGTTTAAATAAGTGGCTTTCTAAGCCGAGAGTGTTTGATAATGGTTGTAGAGTGGTCTTGATTAGTTTTGGGCATGAGATCATTGATCTCAAGGGTCATTCATGTAGTTTCGTGTTTGGTTTGTGTTTCTTTATAAACATTTAGTACAAGATTTCATTTGTCATTTATAGTGTCATTTCAATGATTATAATCATTGGATTTGATTATATTAGTTCATGAGTGGTTTTAGAAGACTTAAAAATCGAAACTTTATTGAATCGGAGGTTGTTATTGTAAGCAACAAACTATCCAAGCGTGAACTACTATTGTTTAATGTTTTTGTAAAACTACAATCTTTCCCATGTATTCTGATAAGATTTCTTGAATAACTCGATGTAGGAATTCATAGTTGCACAATTTTGATTAAAATACTAAAAAATCTTATTTACTAAAACATGTTACCATGATTTGATATCGGTTTCGTCTATCACACATTGCGTTGATTGCTATACGTAGGGCATATGAGTGTAAACGAGTGTATATGAGTGTATACATTTAGTGTTTTTGTCCTATACAACTTGCTTTCTTGCCATGATGCTCAATAAATGATTTTGGAGATTGAAAGTTATCACTTGGATTAAATAAGTGGCTTTTTAAGCCGAGAGTGTTTGATAATGGTTGTGGAATGGCCTTGATTAGTTTTGGGCATGAGTTCATTGATATCAAGGGTCATTCGTGTGGTTACGTGTTCGATTTGTGTTTCTTTATAAATGGTTAGTACCAGTTTTCAGTTGTCATTTATAGTGTCATTTCACTGATTGTAATAATCGGATTAGATTATATTAGTTCATGAGTGTGTTTAGAAAGCTAAAAAATCAAAACTCCTTGGAATCGGAGGTTGTTATTGTAAGCAACAAACTAACCAAGCGTGAACTCCTATTTTTTAATGTTTTTGTAAAACAACATTCTTTTCCATGTATGTTGTTAATCTTTCTTGAATAACTCGATTCAACAATTCGTAGTTGCACAATTTTGATTAAAATACTGATAAATCTTATTTACTACATCATGTTACCATGATTTGCTATCATTTTCGTCTATCACACTTTGCGTTGATTGTTATACGTATGACATATGAGTGTATATGAGTGTATACAAGTAGTGTTTTGGTCCTTTACAACTTGCTTTCTTGCCTTGATACTCAATAAATGATTTTGGATATCGAGAGTTATCACTTGGTTTAAATAAGTGGCTTTCTAAGCCGAGAGTGTTTGATAATTGTTGTGGAGTGGTCTTGATTAGTTTTGGGCATGAGTTCATTGATTTCAAGGGTCATTCGTGTGGTTTCGTGTTCGACTTGTGTTTCTTTATAAACAATTACTACAAGTTTTCAGTTGTCATTTATTGTGTCATTTCAATGATTGTAATCATTAGATTCGATTATATTAGTTCATGAGTGTGTTTAGAAGACTTAAAAATCAAAACTCCATGAAATCGGAGGTTGTTATTGTAAACAACAAACTATCCAAGCATGAACTACTATTGTTTAATGTTTTTGTAAAACTACATTCTTTTCCTTGTATTTTGAAAAGCTTTCTCAAATAACTCGATGTAATAATTCGTAGTTGCACAATTTTGATTAAAATACTAAAAAATCTTATTTACTAAAACATGTTACCATGATTTGATATCATTTTTGTCTATCACGCATTGTGTTGATAGTTATACGTATGACATATGAGTGTATACGAGTGTATATGAGTGTATACAAGTAGTACTTTAGTCCTTTACAACTTGCTTTTTTGCCTTGATGCTAAATAAATGATTTTGGAGATTGAAAGTTATCACTTGGTTTAAATAAGTGGCTTTTTAAGCCGAGAGTGTTTGATAATGGTTGTGGAATGGTCTTGATTAGTTTTGGGCAGGAGTTCATTGATTTCAATGGTCATTCGTGTGGTTTGTGTTCGATTTATGTTTCTTTATAAATGGTTAGTACCAGTTTTCAGTTGTCATTTGTAGTGTCATTTCACTCGTTGTAATCATCGGATTCGATTATATTTGTTTATGAGTGTGTTTAGAAGGCTTAAAAATCAAAACTCCATGGAATCGAAGGTTGTTATTGTAAGCAAGAAACTATCCAAGCGTGAACTACTATTGTTTAATGTTTTTGTAAAACTACATTCTTTTCCAAGTATTTTGTTAAGCTTTCTTGAATTACTCGATGCAACAATTCGTAGTTGCACAATTTTGATTAAAATACTAATAAATCTTATTTACTACATCATGTTACCATGATTTGATATCATTTTCGTCTATCAAACATTCTGTTGCCTGTTATATATATGACATATGAGTGTATACGAGTGTATATGAGTGTATAAAAGTAGTGTTTTGTTCCTTTCCAACTTGCTTTCTTGCCTTGATGCTCAATAAATGATTTCGGAGATCAAAAGTTATCACTTGGTTTAAATAAGTGGCTTTTTAAGCCGAGAGTGTTTGATAATGGTTATGGATTGGTCTAGATTAGTTTTGGGCACGAGTTCATTGATTTCAAGGGTCATTCATATGGTTTCGTGTTCGGTTTGTGTTTCTTGATAAACAATTAGTACAAGTTTTCAGTTGTCATTTATAGTGTCATTTCGATGATTGTAATCATTGGATTCGATTATATTAGTTCATAAGTGTGTTTAGAAGACTTAAAAAACGAAACTCCATGGAATCGGATTATGTTATTGTAAGTAACAAACTATCCAAGCGTGAACTACTATTGTTTAATGTTTTTGTAAAACTTCCTTCTTTCCCATTTATTTTGTTAAGCTTTCTTGAATAACTCGATGCAATAATTCATAGTTGCACAATTTTGATTAAAATACGAAAAAATCTTATTTACTAAAACATGTTACCCTAATTTGATATTATTTTCGTCTTTCACACATTGCATAGATTGCTATACGTATGACATATAAGTGTATACGAGTGTATATGAGTGTATACAAGTAGTACTTTAGTGCTTTACAACTTGCTTTTTTGCCTTGATGCTAAATAAATGATTTTGGAGATTGAAAGTTATCACTTGGTTTAAATAAGTCGCTTTTTAAGCCGAGAGTGTTTGATAATGGTTGTAGAATAGTCTTGATTAGTTTTGGGCAGGTGTTCATTGATTTAAAGGGTCATTCGTGTGGTTTGTGTTCGATTTGTGTTTCTTTATAAATGGTTAGTACCAGTTTTCAGTTGTCATTTGTAGTGTCATTTCACTGGTTGTAATCATCGGTTTCGATTATATTAGTTCATGAGTGTGTTTAGAAGGCTTAAATATCAAAACTCCATGGAATCGGAGGTTGTTATTGTAAGCAACAAACTATCCAAGCGTGAACTGCTATTGTTTAATGTTTTTGTAAAACTACATTATTTACCATGTATTTTCTTAAGCTTTCTTGAATAACTCGATGCAACAATTCGTGGTTGCACAACTTTGATTAAAATACTGATAAATCTTATTTACTACAACATGTTACCATTATTTGATTTCATTTTCGTCTATCACATATTCTGTTGACTGTTATACGTATGACATATGAGTGTATACGAGTGTAAATGAGTGTATAGAAGTAGTGTTTTGGTCCTTTACAACTTGCTTTCTTGCCTTGATGCTCAATAAATAATTTTGGAGATCGAAAGTTATCACTTGGTAAGTGGCTTTTTAAGCCAAGAGTGTTTGATAATGGTTGTGGAGTGGTCTTGATTAGTTTTCGGCACGAGTTCATTGATTTCATGGGTCATTCGTATGGTTTCGTGTTCGGTTTGTGTTTCTTTTTAAACAATTAGTACAAGTTTTTAGTTGTCACTTATAGTGTCATTTCAATGATTGTAATCATTGGATTCGATTAAATTAGTTCATGAGTGTGTTTAGAAGACTTAAAAATCAAAACTCCATGCAATCGGAGGTTGTTATTGTAAGCAACAAACTATCCAATCGTGAACTACTATTGTTTAATGTTTTTGTAAAACTACATTCTTTTCCATGTATTTTGTTAAGCTTTCTTGATTAACTCGATGCAGTAATTCGTAGTTGCATAATTTTGATTAAAATACTAAAAAATCTTATGTACTAAAACATGTTACCATGATTTGATATCATTTTTGTCTATCACACATTGCATAGATTGCTATACGTATGACATATAAGTGTATACGAGTGTATATGAGTGTATACAAGTAGTACTTTAGTGCTTTACAACTTGCTTTTTTGCCTTGATGCTAAATTAATGATTTTGGAGATTGAAAGTTATCACTTGGTTTAAATAAGTGGCTTTTTAAGCCGAGAGTGTTTGATAATGGTTGTGGAATGGTCTTGATTAGTTTTGGGCAGGAGTTCATTGATTTAAAGGGTCATTCGTGTGGTTTGTGTTCGATTTGTGTTTCTTTATAAATGGTTAGTACCAGTTTTCAGTTGTCATTTGTAGTGTCATTTCACTGGTTGTAATCATCGGATTCGATTATATTAGTTCACGAGTGTGTTTAGAAGGCTTAAAAATCAAAACTCCATGGAATCGGAGGTTGTTATTGTAAGCAACAAACTATCCAAGTGTGAACTGCTATTGTTTAATGTTTTTGTAAAACTACATTATTTACCATGTATTTTCTTAAGCTTTTCTTGAATAACTCGATGCAACAATTCGTGGTTGCACAACTTTGTAAAATACTGATAAATCTTATTTACTACATCATGTTACCATTATTTGATTTCATTTTCGTCTATCACATATTCTGTTGACTGTTATACGTATGACATATGAGTGTATACGAGTGTATATGAGTGTATACAAGTAGTGTTTTGGTCCTTTACAACTTGCTTTCTTGCCTTGATGCTCAATAAATAATTTTGGAGATCGAAAGTTAGCACTTGGTATGTGGCTTTTTAAGCCAAGAGTGTTTAATAATGGTTGTGGAGTGGTCTTGATTAGTTTTCGGCACGAGTTCATTGATTTCAAGGGTCATTCGTGTGGTTTCGTGTTCGGTTTGTGTTTCTTTTTAAACAATTAGTACAAGTTTTTAGTTGTCACTTATAGTGTCATTTCAATGATTGTAATCATTGGATTCGATTATATTAGTTCATGAGTGTGTTTAGAAGACTTAAAAATCGAAACTCCATGCAATCGGAGGTTGTTATTGTAAGCAACAAACTATCCAATCGTGAACTACTATTGTTTAATGTTTTTGTAAAACTACATTCTTTTCCATGTATTTTGTTAAGCTTTCTTGATTAACTCGATGCAGTAATTCGTAGTTGCATAATTTTGATTAAAATACTAAAAAATCTTATGTACTAAAACATGTTACCATGATTTGATATCATTTTTGTCTATCACACATTGCATAGATTGCTATACGTATGACATATAAGTGTATACGAGTGTATATGAGTGTATACAAGTAGTACTTTAGTGCTTTACAACTTGCTTTTTTGCCTTGATGCTAAATTAATGATTTTGGAGATTGAAAGTTATCACTTGGTTTAAATAAGTGGCTTTTTAAGCCGAGAGTGTTTGATAATGGTTGTGGAATGGTCTTGATTAGTTTTGGGCAGGAGTTCATTGATTTAAAGGGTCATTCGTGTGGTTTGTGTTCGATTTGTGTTTCTTTATAAATGGTTAGTACCAGTTTTCAGTTGTCATTTGTAGTGTCATTTCACTGGTTGTAATCATCGGATTCGATTATATTAGTTCACGAGTGTGTTTAGAAGGCTTAAAAATCAAAACTCCATGGAATCGGAGGTTGTTATTGTAAGCAACAAACTATCCAAGTGTGAACTGCTATTGTTTAATGTTTTTGTAAAACTACATTATTTACCATGTATTTTCTTAAGCTTTTCTTGAATAACTCGATGCAACAATTCGTGGTTGCACAACTTTGATTAAAATACTGATAAATCTTATTTACTACATCATGTTACCATTATTTGATTTCATTTTCGTCTATCACATATTCTGTTGACTGTTATTCGTATGACATATGAGTGTATACGAGTGTATATGAGTGTATACAAGTAGTGTTTTGGTCCTTTACAACTTGCTTTCTTGCCTTGATGCTCAATAAATAATTTTAGAGATCGAAAGTTAGCACTTGGTAAGTGGCTTTTTAAGCCAAGAGTGTTTAATAATGGTTGTGGAGTGGTCTTGATTAGTTTTCGGCACGAGTTCATTGATTTCAAGGGTCATTCGTGTGGTTTCGTGTTCGGTTTGTGTTTCTTTTTAAACAATTAGTACAAGTTTTTAGTTGTCACTTATAGTGTCATTTCAATGATTGTAATCATTGGATTCGATTATATTAGTTCATGAGTGTGTTTAGAAGACTTAAAAATCGAAACTCCATGCAATCGGAGGTTGTTATTGTAAGCAACAAACTATCCAATCGTGAACTACTATTGTTTAATGTTTTTGTAAAACTACATTCTTTTCCATGTATTTTGTTAAGCTTTCTTGATTAACTCGATGCAGTAATTCGTAGTTGCATAATTTTGATTAAAATACTAAAAAATCTTATGTACTAAAACATGTTACCATGATTTGATATCATTTTTGTCTATCACACATTGCATAGATTGCTATACGTATGACATATAAGTGTATACGAGTGTATATGAGTGTATACAAGTAGTACTTTAGTGCTTTACAACTTGCTTTTTTGCCTTGATGCTAAATTAATGATTTTGGAGATTGAAAGTTATCACTTGGTTTAAATAAGTGGCTTTTTAAGCCGAGAGTGTTTGATAATGGTTGTGGAATGGTCTTGATTAGTTTTGGGCAGGAGTTCATTGATTTAAAGGGTCATTCATGTGGTTTGTGTTCGATTTGTGTTTCTTTATAAATGGTTAGTACCAGTTTTCAGTTGTCATTTGTAGTGTCATTTCACTTGTTGTAATCATCGGATTCGATTATATTAGTTCACGAGTGTGTTTAGAAGGCTTAAAAATCAAAACTCCATGGAATCGGAGGTTGTTATTGTAAGCAACAAACTATCCAAGTGTGAACTGCTATTGTTTAATGTTTTTGTAAAACTACATTATTTACCATGTATTTTCTTAAGCTTTTCTTGAATAACTCGATGCAACAATTCGTGGTTGCACAACTTTGATTAAAATACTGATAAATCTTATTTACTACATCATGTTACCATTATTTGATTTCATTTTCGTCTATCACATATTCTGTTGACTGTTATACGTATGACATATGAGTGTATACGAGTGTATATGAGTGTATACAAGTAGTGTCTTGGTCCTTTACAACTTGCTTTCTTGCCTTGATGCTCAATAAATAATTTTGGAGATCGAAAGTTAGCACTTGGTAAGTGGCTTTTTAAGCCAAGAGTATTTAATAATGGTTGTGGAGTGGTCTTGATTAGTTTTCGGCACGAGTTCATTGATTTCAAGGGTCATTCGTGTGGTTTCGTGTTCGGTTTGTGTTTCTTTTTAAACAATTAGTACAAGTTTTTAGTTGTCACTTATAGTGTCATTTCAATGATTGTAATCATTGGATTCGATTATATTAGTTCATGAGTGTGTTTAGAAGACTTAAAAATCGAAACTCCATGCAATCGGAGGTTGTTATTGTAAGCAACAAACTATCCAATCGTGAACTACTATTGTTTAATGTTTTTGTAAAACTACATTCTTTTCCATGTATTTTGTTAAGCTTTCTTGATTAACTCGATGCAGTAATTCGTAGTTGCATAAGTTTGATTAAAATACTAAAAAATCTTATGTACTAAAACATGTTACCATGATTTGATATCATTTTTGTCTATCACACATTGCATAGATTGCTATATGTATGACATATAAGTGTATACGAGTGTATATGAGTGTATACAAGTAGTACTTTAGTGCTTTACAACTTGCTTTTTTGCCTTGATGCTAAATTAATGATTTTGGAGATTGAAAGTTATCACTTGGTTTAAATAAGTGGCTTTTTAAGCCGAGAGTGTTTGATAATGGTTGTGGAATGGTCCTGATTAGTTTTGGGCAGGAGTTCATTGATTTAAAGGGTCGTTCGTGTGGTTTGTGTTCGATTTGTGTTTCTTTATAAATGTTTAGTACCAGTTTTCAGTTGTCATTTGTAGTGTCATTTCATTGGTTGTAATCATCGGATTCGATTATATTAGTTCATGAGTGTGTTTAGAAGGCTTAAAAATCAAAACTCCATGGAATCGGAGGTTGTTATTGTAAGCAACAAACTATCCAAGCGTGAACTGCTATCGTTTAATGTTTTTGCAAAACTACATTATTTTCCATGTATTTTCTTAAGCTTTCTTGAATAACTCGATGCAACAATTCGTGGTTGCATAATTTTGATTAAAATACTGATAAATCTTATTTACTACATCATGTTACCATTATTTGATTTCATTTTCGTCTATTACATATTCTGTTGACTGTTATACGTATGACATATGAGTGTATACGAGTGTATATGAGTGTATACAAGTAGTGTTGTGGTCCTTTACAACTTGCTTTCTTGCTTTGATGCTCAATAAATAATTTTGGAGATCGAAAGTTATCACTTGGTTTAAATAAGTGGCTTTTTAAGCCAAGAGTGTTTGATAATGGTTGTGGAGTGGTCTAGATTAGTTTTGGGCACGAGTTCATTGATTTTAAGGGTCATTCGTGTGGTTTTGTGTTCGGTTTGTGTTTCTTTTAAAACAATTAGTACAAGTTTTTAGTTGTCACTTATAGTGTCATTTCAATGATTGTAATCATTGGATTCGATTATATTAGTTCATGAGTGTGTTTAGAAGATTTAAAAATCGTAACTCCATGGAATCGGAGGTTGTTATTGTAAGCAACAAACTATCCAATCGTGAACTACTATTGTTTAATGTTTTTGTAAAACTACATTCTTTTCCATGTATTTTGTTAAGCTTTTTTGATTAACTCGATGTAGTAATTCGTAGTTGCACAATTTTGATTAAAATACTAAAAAATCTTATGTACTAAAACATGTTACCATGATTTGATATCATTTTTGTCTATCACACATTGCGTTGATTGCTATACGTATGGCATATGAGTGTATACGAGGGTATATGAGTGTATACAATTAGTGTTTTGGTCCTTTACAACTTGCTTTCTTGCCTTGATGCTCAATAATTGATTTTGGTGATTGAAAGTTATCACTTGGTTTAAATAAGTGGCTTTTTAAGCGGAGAGTGTTTGATAATGGTTGTGGAATGGTCTTGATTAGTTTTGGGCATGAGTTCATTGATTTCAAGGGTCATGCATGTGGTTTTGTGTTTGGTTGTGTTTCTTGATAAACGGTTAGTACCAGTTTTCGGTTGCCATTTATAGTGTCATTTCAATGATTGTAATCATCGGATTCGATTATATTAGTTCATGAGTGTGTTTAGAAGGCTTAAAAATCAAAACTCCATGGAATCGAAGGTTGTTATTGTATGCAAAAAACTATCCAAGCGTGAATTACTATTGTTTAATGTTTTTGTAAAACTGCATTCTTTTCCAGGTATTTTGTTAAGCTTTCTTGAATAACTCCATGCAGCAATTCGTAGTTGCAGATTTTTGATTAAAATACTGATAAATCATATTTACTACGTCATGTTACCATGATTTGATATCATTTTCGTCTATCACACATTACGTTGGTTGTTATACGTATGACATATGAGTGTATACGAGTGTATATGAGTGTATACAAGTAGTGTTTTGCTCCATTACAACTTGGTTTCTTGCCTTGATGCTCAATTAATGATTTTGGAGATCAAAAGTTATCACTTGATTTAAATAAGTGGCTTTTTAAGCCGAGAGTGTTTGATAATGGTTGAGGAGTGGTCTAGATTAGTTTTGGGCACGAGTTCATTGATTTCAAGGGTCATTCGTGTGGTTTCGTGTTCGGTTTGTGTTTCTTTATAAACAATTAGTACAAGTTTTCAGTTGTCATTTGTTAGGCTCAGCTCCCGAGACACTCACAGTTGGACAATCATCGCACATATTATTTCAAAATCTCATAAAATCTATTTAACATTTGCAGCGGAAAAATTTAACGAAACCATTTCATATATTAATAAATACTGTTTACAACATTAGTACTTTACAAATCATCGTCTAGTTTTATTTCTACACAAAACATCATTTTTATACAAATTGGATGCCAACCAAAATATTCGCCAAGTAGCTTCACCCCGTGCCATCCTCAGCAACCTTTACCTGCCAACTGAAAATGCATAAAAGTCAGCGTTGCTGAGTGAGTTCTAGTTTTATGAAAATATATTACCTTTCATTCGTTAAAACCTTTTCATACTTGAACACGTGATCACACATCATACATACACATAGATAATAACATTATTATGTTCCGTCATCGTTCTTTTCGTACTTATCGCACGTTTCGTACATTTCGCACATTACATTATCTTTCACTTCTATCTAGGTCCTGTCATATACTAAACCCCCCTCTTGGGCACAAAGCCAACTAATCTAGGGTTTAGCGACAAGGACCCCGTTTCGCACGTATGGAACAGTCACCAAGACTGAACCCTTGTGTGTGAATCCCTCATGGGGCAGCCAAGATCGAACGTTGTATGACACACAGTTGTTGACAACTCTCAAGGAGTTGTGAACCTCCTTACATTTTGCTTGCAAGACTTTCATTCGTTCATTCATTATGTTCTACTTTCATTATCTTAAATCTTTCACTTTATTAAGATAATACTTTACATTCATTAACATAATCACACCACGTAAGGCCACGAAGAAATACATAATAGGAACATAAAGAAAACAGGCCATAACATGCATAACATCATCATATAATCATCACATATCATCCCCGAAAACACCCCAAGTCATAACCTAAAAGTCCCTCTTTCCCGAAAATTTCAGAAAATTTTCTAAGTCTTAGGTGCATGAGCACTATGCAGGCGCTCGGCCACTTGCGGGCGTATGAATACTTAGGCACATGGGCGACACAGGCGCATGGGTACTATTGGGGCGCACGAGCCTTACTTAGGCGCATGGGCAGATTTCTGGGCGCATGGGTACTATGCAGGCACACGGGCACTTAGGCGCATGGGAACTTAGGCGTTTGGGCAGACTTAGACGCATGGGAATACTTAGGCTCCTGGGCAATATTCTAGGCGCATGGGCACTATTTGTGCGCATGAACCTTGGGCGTTTGGGTACTGTTTGGGTGCATGATCTCAGGCGCATGACCAACTACTTTTCTAACTACCATCATTTTCAAACCTCAAATCATCAATCGAACCTGTTCTAGCCTAGTTTCTAACATACTAAGCATCTAACAAGCATAAAATCATGCACATAACCATAAATTATCCCGAACATACACCCTCCCAACAGGGCACATGCACATACATACGGGTACACACCCAAATTTCAGTAAAACGATTAAGCATGCATTTCCAGCCCCAAAATCAGTTAAAACATGTAAAAACAGGGATCTAGAACTCACCTCTTGCAACTTTCGAGTAAGACTTCCCTCAAACCCGAATGCTTATGAGCTTAAACACCTAAACACACCAAAACACACAACCGAGCACACACAAACACATAAGCACATACCCAAAGGCTGAAAATCAGCCAAGAACACCCTAATAATCAAAAAACTAACCTGAATTTCGACTTCTTCTTCTTCCTCTCTCTAAAACCGAAGAGAATTCCCTGCTTTCTCTCTCTAGAAAATCGACAGAAAGATGATGTGCAATAGGGGTGGGCGGCCATGCCACCTTTTTGAACGACTTAATAATAAAGTTTGCCCCTTGCACAACTTTAAACCCTGAACTTGGGTTATTTTGCTTGTCTTTCTTTCTTTTAAAATTTCCGAGTGTTACATCATTTATAGTGTCATTTCAATGATTGTAATCATTGGATTCGATTATATTAGTTCGTAAGTGTGTTTAGAAGACTTAAAAAACGAAACTCCATGGACTCGGATGTTGTTATTGTAAGCAACAAACTATCCAAGCGTGAACTACTATTGTTTAATATTTTTTATAAAACTACATTCCTTCCCATGTATTTTGTTAAGTTTTCTTGAATAACTCGATGCAGTAATTCATAGTTGCACAATTTTGATTAAAATACTAAAAAATCTTATTTACTAAAACATGTTACCATGATTTGATGTCATTTTCATCTATTACACATTGCGTTGATTGCTATACGTCTGACATATGAGTGTGTACGAGTGTATATGAGTGTATACAATTAGTGTTTTGGTCCTTTACAACTTGCTTTCTTGCCTTGATGCTCAACAAATGATTTTGGAGATCGAGAGTTATCACTTGGTTTAAATAAGCGGCTTTCTAAGCCGAGAGTGTTTGATAATGGTTGTGGAGTGATCTTGATTAGTTTTGGGCATGAGTTCATTAATTTCAAAGGTCATTCGTGTGGTTTCGTGTTCGGTTTGTGTTTCTTTATAAACAATTAGTACAAATTTTCAGTTGTCATTTATAGTGTCATTTCAATGATTGTAATCATTGGATTCGATTATATTAGTTCATGAGTGTGTTTAGAGGACTTAAAAATCGAAACACCATGAAATCGGAGGTTGTTATTGTAAACAACAAACTATCCAAGCATGAACAACTATTACTTAATGTTTTTATAAGACTACGTTCTTTCCCATGTATTTTAATAAGCTTTGTTGAATAACTCGATGTAGTAATTCGTAGTTGCACAATTTTGATTAAAATACTAAAAAATCTTATTTACTAAAACATGTTACCATGATTTGATATCATTTTCGTCTATCACACATTGCTTTGATTGCTATACGTATGACATATAAGTATATACGAATGTATATGAGGGTATACAAGTATTATTTTAGTCCTTTACAACTTGCTTTCTTGCCTTGATGCTAAATAAATGATTTTGGAGATTCAAAGTTATCACTTGGTTTAAATAAGTGGCTTTTTAAGCTGAGAGTGTTTGATAATGTTTGTGGAATGGTCTTAATTAGTTTTGGGCATAAGTTCATTGATTTCAAGGGTCATTCATGCGGTTTCGTGTGCGGTTTGTGTTTCTTTATAAACGGTTGGTACCAGTTTTCAGTTGTCATTTATAATGTCATTTCAATGATTGTAATCTTCGGATTCGATTATATTAGTTCATGAGTGTGTTTAGAAGGCTTAAAAATCAAAAGTCCATGGAATTGGAGGTTGTTATTGTAAGCAAAAACCATCCAAGTGTGAACTACTATTGTTTAATGTTTTTGTAAAACTACATTCTTTTCGAGGTATTTTGTTAAGCTTTCTTGAATAACTCGATGCAACAATTTGTAGTTGCATAATTTTGATTAAAATACTGATAAATCTTATTTACTACATCATGTTACCATGATTTGATATCATTTTCGTCTATCACACATTGCGTTGGTTGTTATACGTATGACATATGAGTGTGTACGAGTGTATATGCGTGTATACAAGTAGTGTTTTGGTCCTTTACAACTTGCTTTCTTCCCTTGATGCTCAATAAATAATTTTGGAGATCAAAAGTTATCACTTGGTTTAAATAATTGGCTTTTTAAGCCGAGAGTGTTTGATAATGGTTGTGGAGTGGTCTAGATTAGTTTTGGGCACGAGTTCATTGATTTTAAGGGTCATTCATGTGGTTTCATGTTCGGTTTGTGTTTCTTTACAAACAATTAGTACAAGTTTTCAGTTGTCATTTATAGTGTCATTTCAATGATTGTAATCATCGGATTCGATTATATTAGTTCATGAGTGTGTTTAGAAGGTTTAAAAATCAAAACTCCATGGAATCGGAGGTTGTTATTGTAAGCAAGAAACTATCCAAGCGTGAACTCCTATTGTTTAATGTTTTTGTAAAACTACATTCTTTTCCAGGTATTTTGTTAAGCTTTATTGAATAATTCGATGCAACAATTCGTAGTTGCATAATTTTGTTGAAAATACTGATAAATTTTATTTACTACATCATGTTACCATTATTTGATTTCATTTTCGTCTATCACACATTGCGTTGACTGTTATACGTATGACATATGAGTGTATACGAGTGTATATGAGTCTATACAAGTAGTGTTTTGGTCCTTTACAACTTGCTTTCTTGCCTTGATGCTCAATAAATAATTTTGGAGATCGAAAGTTATCACTTGGTTTAAATAAGTGGCATTTTAAGCCAAGAGTGTTTGATAATGGTTGTAGAGTGGTCTTGATTAGTTTTCGGCATGAGTTTATTGATTTCAAGGGTCATTCGTGTGGTTTCGTGTTCGGTTTGTGTTTCTTTTTAAACAATTAGTACAAGTTTTCAGTTGTCACTTATAGTGTCATTTCAATGATTGTAATTATTGGATTCGATTATATTAGTTCATGAGTGTGTTTAGAAGACTTAAAAATCGAAACTCCATGGAATCGGAGGTTGTTATTGTAAGCAACTAACTATCCAATCGTGAACTACTATTGTTTAATGTTTTTGTTAAACTACATTCTTTTCCATGTATTTTGTTAAGCTTTCTTGATTATCTCGATGCAGTAATTCGTTGTTGCATAATTTTGATTAAAATACTAAAAAATCTTATTTACTAAAACATGTTACCATGATTTGATATCATTTTCATCTATCACACATTGCGTTGATTGCTATACGTATGGCATATGAGTGTATACGAGTGTATATGAGTGTATACAATTATTGTTTTGGTCCTTTACAACTTGCTTTCTTGCCTTGATGCTCAATAATTGATTTTGGAGATCGAAAGTTATCACTTGGTTTAAATAAGTTGCTTTTTAAGCCGAGAGTGTTTGATAATGGTTGTTGAGTGGTCTTGATTAGTTTAGGGCGCCAGTTCATTGATTTCAAGGGTCATTCGTGTAGTTTTGTGTTTGGTTTGTGTTTCTTTATAAACAATTAGTACAAGTTTTCCGCTGTCATTTATAGTGTCATTTCAATGATTGTAATCATTGGATTCTATTATATTAGTTCATGAGTGTGTTTAGAAGACTTAAAAAACGAAACTCCATGGAATCGAAGGTTGTTATTGTAAGCAACAAACTATCCAAGCGTGAACTACTATTGCTTAATGTTTTTGTAAAACTACATTCTTTCCCATGTATTTTGATAAACTTTCTTGAATAACTTGATGTAGTAATTCGTAGTTGCATAATTTTGATTAAAATACAAAAAAATCTTATTTACTAAAACATGTTACCATGATTTGATATCATTTTTGTCTATCACACATTGCATTGATTGCTATACGTATGGCATATGAGTGTATACGAGTGTTTATGAGTGTATACAATTAGTGTTTTGGTCATTTACAACTTGTTTTCTTGCCTTGATGCTTAATAAATGATTTTGGAGATTGAAAGTTATCAATTGGTTTAAATAAGTGGCTTTTTAAGCCGAGAGTGTTTGATAATGGTTGTGGAATGGTCTTGATTAGTTTTGGGCAGGAGTTCATTGATTTCAAGGGTCATTCGTGTGGTTTGTGTTCGATTTGTGTTTCTTTATAAATGGTTAGTACCAGTTTTCAGTTGTCATTTATAGTGTCATTTCACTAGTTGTAATCATCGGATTCGATTATTTTAGTTCATGAGTGTGTTTAGAAGGCTTAAAAATCAAAACTCCATGGAATCGGAGGTTGTTATTGTAAGCAACAAACTATCCAAGCGTGAACTACTATTGTTTAATATTTTTGTAAAACTACATTCTTTTCCATGTATTTTGTTAAACTTTCTTGAATAACTCGATCCAACAATTCTTAGTTGCAGAATTTTGATTAAAATACTAATAAATCTTATTTACTACGTCATGTTACCATGATTTGATATCATTTTCGTGTATCACGCATTGCGTTGACTATTATACGTATGACATATGACTGTATACAAGTTTATATGAGTGTATACAAGTAGTGTTTTGGTCCTTTACAGCATGCTTTCTTGCCTTGATGCTCAATAAATGATTTTGGAGATTGAAAGTTATCAATTGGTTTAAAGAAGTGGCTTTTTAAGCCGAGAGTGTTTGATAATGGTTGTGGAGTGGTCTTGATTAGTTTTGGGCATGAGTTCATTGATTTCAAAGGTCATTCGTGTGGTTTCACGTTCGGTTTGTGTTTCTTTATAAACAATTAGTACAAGTTTTCAGTTGTCATTTATAGTGTCATTTCAATGATTGTAATCATTGGATTCCATTATATTAGTTCATGAGTGTGTTTAGAAGACTTAAAAATCGAAACTCCATGGAATCGGAGGTTGTTATTGTAAGCAACAAACTATCCAAGCGTGAACTGCTAATATTTAATGTTTTTGTAAAACTACGTTCTTTCCCATGTATTTTGTTAAGCTTTCTTGAATAACTCGATGCAGTAATTCGTAGTTGCACAATTTTGTTTAAAATACTAAAAAATCTTTTTTACTAAAACATGTTACCATTATTTGATATCATTTTCGTCTATTACACATTACGTTGATTGCTATACGTATGACATATGAGTGTATACGAGTGTATATGAGTGTATACAATTAGTGTTTTGGTCCTTTACAGCTTGCTGTCTTGCCTTGATGCCCAATAAATGATTTTGGAGATCGAAAGTTATCACTTGGTTTAAATAAGTTGCTTTTTAAGCCGAGAGTGTTTGATAATGGTTGTTGAGTGGTCTTGATTAGTTTTGGGCACCAGTTCATTGATTTCAAGAGTCATTCGTGTAGTTTCGTGTTTGGTTTGTGTTTCTTTATAAACAATAAGTACAAGTTTTACGTTGTCATTTATAGTGTCATTTCAATGATTGTAATCATTGGATTCTATTATATTAGTTCATGAGTGTGTTTAGGAGACTTAAAAAACGAAACTCCATGGAATCGGAGGTTGTTATTGTAAGCAACAAACTATCCAAGCGTGAACTACTATTGTTTAATGTATTTGTAAAACTACATTCTTTCCCATGTATTTTGATAAGCTTTCTTGAATAACTTGATGTAGTAATTCGTAGTTGCACAATTTTGATTAAAATACCAAAAAATCTTATTTACTAAGACATTTTACCGTGATTTCATCTCATTTTCATCTATTACACATTGCGTTGATGGTTATAGTATGACATATGAGTGTATACGAGTGTATATGAGTGTATACAGCTAGTGTTTTGGTCCTTTACAACTTGCTTTATTGCCTTGATGCTCAATAAATGATTTTGGAGATCGAAAGTTATCACTTGGTTTAAATAAGTGGCTTTTTAAACCGAGAGTGTTTGAAAATGGTTGTGGAGTGGTCTAGATTAATTTTGGGCACGAGTTTACTGATTTCAAGGGTCATTCGTGTGGTTTCGTGTTCGGTTGTGTTTCTTTATAAACAATTAGAACAAGTTTTCAGTTGTCATTTATAGTGTCATTTCAATGATTGTAATCATTAGATTCGATTATATTAGTTCATGAGTGTGTTTAGAAGACTTAAAAAAAGAAACTCCAAGGAATCGAATGTTGTTATTGTAAGCAACAAACTATCCAAGCGTGAACTACTATTTTTTAATGTTTTTGTAAAACTACATTCTTTCCCATGTATTTTGTTAAGTTTTCTTGAATAACTCGATGTAGTAATTCGTAGTTGCACAATTTTGATTAAAATACTAAAAAATCTTTTTTACTAAAACATGTTACCATTATTTGATATCATTTTCGTCTATTACACATTACATTGATTGCTATACGTATGACATATGAGTGTATATGAGTGTATACAATTAGTGTTTTAGTCCTTTACAACTTGCTTTCTTGCCTTGATGCTTAATAAATGATTTTTGAGATCGAGAGTTATCACTTGGTTTAAATAAGTGGCTTTCTAAGCCGAGAGTGTTTGATAATGGTTGTGGAGTGGTCTTGATTAGTTTTGGGCATGAGTTCATTGATTTCAAAG
Organism: Flaveria robusta; assembly: GCA_025506415.1. Taxonomy (NCBI): domain Eukaryota; kingdom Viridiplantae; phylum Streptophyta; class Magnoliopsida; order Asterales; family Asteraceae; genus Flaveria; species Flaveria robusta. The sequence continues at coordinate 17,652,085 of CM046474.1, forward strand.
GTCATTCGTGTGCTTTCACGTTCGGTTTGTGTTTCTTTATAAACAATTAGTACAAGTTTTCAGTTGTCATTTATAGTGTCATTTCAATGATTGTAATCATCGGATTCCATTATATTAGTTCATGAGTGTGTTCAGAAGACTTAAAAATCAAAACCCCATGGAATCGGAGGTTGTTATTGTAAGCAACAAACTATCCAAGCGTGAACTACTATTGTTTAATGTATTTGTAAAACTACATTCTTTCCCATGTATTTTGATAAGCTTTCTTGAATAACTTGATGTAGTAATTCGTAGTTGCCCAATTTTGATTAAAATACCAAAAAATCTTGTTTACTAAAACATGTTACCGTGATTTCATATCATTTTCGTCTATTACACATTGCGTTGATTGTTATAGTATGACATATGAGTGTATACGAGTGTATATGAGTGTATACAGTTAGTGTTTTGGTCCTTTACAACTTGCTTTATTGCCTTGATGCTCAATAAATGATTTTGGAGATTGAAAGTTATCATTTGGTTTAAAGAAGTGGCTTTTTAAACCGAGAGTGTTTGATAATGGTTGTGGAGTGGTCTAGATTAGTTTTGGGCACGAGTTTATTGATTTCAAGGGTCATTCGTGTGGTTTCGTGTTCGGTTTGTGTTTCTTTATAAACAATTAGAACAAGTTTTCAGTTGTCATTTATAGCGTCATTTCAATGATTGTAATCATTAGATTCGATTATATTAGTTCATGAGTGTGTTTAGAAGGCTTAAAAAACGAAACTCCATGGAATCGGATGTTGTTATTGTAAGCAACAAACTATCCAAGCGTGAACTACTATTTTTTAATGTTTTTGTAAAACTACATTCTTTCCCATGTATTTTGTTAAGCTTTCTTGAATAACTCGATGCAGTAATTCGTAGTTGCACAATTTTGATTAAAATACTAAAAAATCTTTTTTACTAAAACATGTTACCATTATTTGATATCATTTTCGTCTATTACACATTACGTTGATTGCAATACGTATGACATATGAGTGTATACGAGTGTATATGAGTGTATACAATTAGTGTTTTAGTCCTTTACAACTTGCTTTCTTGCCTTGATGCTCAATAAATGATTTTGGAGATCGAGAGTTATCACTTGGTTAAATAAGTGGCTTTCTAAGCCGAGAGTGTTTGATAATGGTTGTGGAGTGGTCTTGATTAGTTTTCGGCAAGAGTTCATTGATTTCAAAGGTCATTCGTGTAGTTTCATGTTCTGTTTGTGTTTTTCTATAAACAATTAGTACAAGTTTTCAGTTGTCATTTATAGTGTCATTTCAATGATTGTAATCATTGGATTCGATTATATTAGTTCATGAGTGTGTTTAGAAGACTTAAAAATCGAAACTCCATGGAATCGGAGGTTGTTATTGTAAGCAACAAACTATCCAAGCGTGAACTGCTAATATTCAATGTTTTTGTAAAACTACATTCTTTCCCATGTATTTTGATAAGCTTTCTTGAATAATCAATGTAGGAATTCGTAGTTGCACAATTTGATTAAAATACTAAAAACTTTTATTTACTAAAACATGTTACCATGATTTGATATCATTTTCGTCTATCACACATTTCTTTGATTGCTATACGTTTGGCATATGAGTGTATACGAGTGTATACGAGTGTATAAAATTATTGTTTTGGTCCTTTACAACTTGTTTTCTTGCCTTGATGCTCAATAAATGATTTTGGAGTTTGAAAGATATCACATGGTTTAAATAAGTGGCTTTTTAAGCCGAGAGTGTTTGATAATGGTTGTAGAATGGTCTTGATTAGTTTTGGGCAGGAGTTTATTGATTTCAGAGGTCATTCTTGTGGTTTGTGTTCGATTTGTGTTTCTTTATAAATGGTTAGTACCAGTTTTCAGTTCTTATTTATAGTGGCATTTCACTGTTTGTAATCATCGGATTCGATTATATTAGTTCATGAGTGTGTTTAGAAGACTTAAAAAACGAAACTCCATGGAATCGGAGGTTGTTATTGTAAGCAACAAACTATCCAAGCGTGAACTACTATTGTTTAATGTTTTTGTAAAACTACAATTTTTCCCATGTATTTTGATAAGCTTTCTTGAATAACTCGATGTAATAATTCGTAGTTGCCCAATTTTGATTAAAATACCAAAAAATCTTATTCACTAAAACATGTTACAATGATTTCATATCATTTTCGTCTATTCCACATTACGTTGATTGTTATACGTATGTCATATGAGTGTATACGAGTGTATATGAGTGCATACAATTAGTGTTTTGGTCCTTTACAACTTGCTTTCTTGCCTTTATGCTCAATAAATGATTTTGGAGACTGAAAGTTATCATTTGGTTTAAAGAAGTGGCTTTTTATGCCGAGAGTGTTTGATAATGGTTTTGGAGTGGCCTTGATTAGTTTTGGCCACGAGTTCATTGATTTCAAGGGTTATTCGTGTGGTTTCGTGTTCTGTTTGTGTTTCTTTATAAACAATTAGTACAAGTTTTCAGTTGTCATTTATAGTGTCATTTCAATGATTGTAATCATTGGATTCGATTATATTAGTTCATGAGTGTGTTTAGAAGACTTAAAAAACGAAACTCCATGGAATCGGATGTGGTGTAAGCAACAAACTATCAAAGCGTGAACTACTATTGTTTAATGTATTTGTAAAACTACAGTCTTTCCCGTGTATTTTGATAAGCTTTCTTGAATAACTTGATGTAGTAATTCGTAGTTGCACAATCTTGATTAAAATACCAAAAAATCTTATTCACTAAAATATGTTACCATGATTTCATATCATTTTCGTTTATTCCACATTGCGTTGATTGTTATACGTATGTCATATGAGTGTATACGAGTGTATATGAGTGCATACAATTAGTGTTTTGGTCCTTTACAACTTGCTTTCTTGCCTTGATGCTCAATAAATGATTTTGGAGATTGAAAGTTATCATTTGGTTTAAAGAAGTGGCTTTTTAAGCCAAAAGTGTTTGATAATGGTTTTGGAGTGGCCTTGATTAGTTTTGGCCACGAGTTAATTGATTTCAAGGGTTATTCGTGCGGTTTCGTGTTCTGTTTGTGTTTCTTTATAAACAATTAGTACAAGTTTTCAGTTGTCATTTATAGTGTCATTTCAATGATTGCAATCATTGGATTCGATTATATTAGTTCATGAGTGTGTTTAGAAAACTTAAAAAACGAAACTCCATGGAATCGAAGCTTGTTATTGTAAGCAACAAACTTGTAACACCCGGAAATTTTAAAGGAAGAGAAAAAGTGAAGAAAAAGGAAAGAAAAGCAAAATAACCCAAGTTGAGGGGTTAAAGTTGTACATGGGGCAAAGATTTTTATTAATTTGTTCAAAAGGTGGTATGGCCGCCCACATCATCTCCTGTACCACCTTCCCATCAGATTTTCTAGAGAGAGAAGAAAATAGAATTCTCTTAGTTTTAGAGAGAAGAAGAAGAAGAGGCTGAATTCAGGTTAGTTTTCGGATTTTTGGGTTGTTCTTGGCTGATTTTCAGCCATTGGGTATGAGCTTATGTGTTTGTGTGTGTTCGGTTGTGTGTTTTGGTGTTTTAGGTGTTTGAACTCATGAGCATTCGGGTTTGAAGGAAGTCTTACTCGGAAGTTGCAAGAGGTGAGTTCTAGATCCCCGTTTTTAAATGTTTTAACCTGTTTGGGGGCTGGAAATGCATGTTTTAACGTTTTTCTTATAGTTGGGTGTGTACCCGAATGTATATGTATGTGCCCTGCTGTGGGGGGGGGGGGGGTATGTTCGGGATGATTTATGATTATGTTCATGTTGTATGCTTGTTTGATGCTTAGTATGCTAGAAACCAGGCTAGAACATGTTAAATTGATGATTTTGGGCGAAGATGAGGTTAGTTAGAAAATAGTTGGCCATGCATCTAAGTGCTCATGTGCCTAAGATCATGCGCCCAAGGTTCATGCGCACAAAGAGTGCCCAGGAGCCTAAGTGTGCCCGTACGCCCAACTACCCAAACGGCTAAGTGTCCATGTGCCTAAGTAAGGCTTGTGCGCCCGAATAGTGCCCATGCTCCTGAGTCACCCACGCGCCTAAGTATTCATGCGCCCACATAGTGCTCGTGCGCCTGCATAGTGCTCATCCGCCTAATGCCTTAGAAAATTTTCTGAAATTTTGGGAAAAATAGATTTTTAGGCTAAGACTTGGGATGTTTCCGGGGGTGATGTATGATAATTTTATGCATGTTTATGGTCTGTTTTCTTATGTTCCTTATTATGTATTATTACGTGGCTTTGCGTGGTGTGATTATGTTAATGAACGCAAAGTATTATCTTAACGAAGCGAAAGATTTAAGATAATGAAAGTGGAACATAATGAATGAACGAATGAAAGTCTTGCAAGCAAAATATAAGAAGGTTCACAACTCCTTGAGAGTTGTCAGCTCAACTGTGTGTCATACAGCGTGCAATCTTGGCTGCCCCATGAGGTTCACACACAGGGAATCAGTCTTGGTGACTGTTCCATACGTGCGAAACGGGGTCGTTGTCGCTAAACCCTAGATTAGTTGGCTTCGTGCCCAAGAGGGGGGTTTAGCATATGACAGGACCTAGATAGAAGTGAAAGATAATGTAACGTGCGAAATGTACGAAACGTGCGATATGATCAAAAAGAACGATGGAAGATAATAAATATTACCTTGATGTAAGTATGATGTGTGATCGCGTGCGAAAGTATTAAAATGTTTTAACGAATGGAAGGTAATATAAATGTTTTTATAAATCTAGAACTCACTCAGCAACGCTGACTTTTATGCATTTTCAGTTGATAGGTAATGGTTGCTGAGGATGGCATGGGGTGAAGCTACTTGGCAAAGATTTTGGATGGCATCCATTTTATGATTAAATGATGTTTTTGTGTTATAATGCAACCAAACGATATTTTGTATTAATAGCAATGATGTATTATTTCGCAAAAGTAAATATTAATGCATGAAATGGATTTTACTAAATTATTCCGCTGTAATGTTTTAGAGATTTGTAATGTGATTTTTAAATATTATGTGCGATGATTGTCCAACTGTGAGTGTTCCGGGAACAGGGCCTTACAAGTTGGTAGCACAGCCAAAGTTTAAGAGAAATGGGTAAATTATTTCAACAAAAAAAAACCTAAACTTAAACTGAGAATGAGACAAATGAAAAGATGCCAGCCCAAGTAGCTACATGCCATCAGGTATTTTCTTTAATGATTAACCCGTATTACGTGCGCATGTTATCTGCTTTATGTGCTTTTAGTAGATTTGGATACTGATGTAGTCAGGATAGGGAATGCTTGGGGTATGAAGAGTAAAGTAAGTGGCTAATCACAACTGGCCACTGTAATTAGGGACTTACTATGTTTGACATAAACTGAGCTATTACCTTGAATGACCGTGTTGGTGTTTGAATCTTATAGTGTGTTTAGAGGATGGCCGGTAGTAGATCTTCGAAAGCTTCTAGAGGTGGAGGTCGTGGTGGACGTGGTGTTGGACCACGGGCCACAAGAGGTGGTGCTAAGGCTGCGGAAAGGGCACCTGAAGAGCCCGAGACTCATCACCAGGAAGGTGGTGATGAGAGTGCTAATCTAAGGGCCTCGGTGAAAGAGGCTGTTGTTGAGGAGGTTCACCAGGTCATGCAGATGATCCTGCCGTCTGTGATGGTTGAAGTGATTAGAGCTATAAGGGAGGATGAGAAGAAGGAAAAAAAGAAGACCGCAGGAGAAGCGGGGCAATAGGAGACCGAGACGGTTGTCCCAAGTGATGAGGAGGAGGAAGAAGCGGTGCCAGGAACGGCTCGGGGTTGTAATTATGGAGCATTCCAGAGATGCAAACCCCTGACTTTTAATGGCAATGGCAATGCTGCTTGCTGCTCATCGATGGGTGAGAGAGATGGAGGCTGTGCTTGATATCAGCGAGTGCAGGGAGGACCAGAAGATGAAGTTTGCCACTCATTCATTCGTGGACTCGACTTTATGCTGGTGGGCCAATATTGTCCAGGCCGAGGGTAGGAGAGCAATTGGAAAGATGAGGTGGGATGAGTTGAAGAAGTTGGTGATTGAGGAGTTCTGCCCTCACAGGGAACTGGATAAGATTAAGAGGGAGTTCCTGCAGCCGGAGGCGGGAACCATGACGCACCAACAGTACACCGCTAAGTTTAACGAGATGGCACGACTAGTGCCGGATCAGGTGACACCTGTACCAAGAAAAAGAGGTACATCCAGGGTTTGCCAGCGGATATTCGCAGGCACATGATCGCCGCCCGGCCGAGCACGTTTAGGTCAGTGGTTGATCTGGCGGGAAGGTTGTATGATGAACAGGAGGTGGCAGTGGTTGAAGCGAGCAAGAAGGGTGGTGGTGGTGATCGAAACTGGAATGGGAAGTGGTTTGGACGCGGTGGTGTCGCTCCAAACAATAAGGTTGCCAAGGTGGATGACCGGCGTGTAGCCACACCCGGGGCTGGAGCAAGGAGGTGTGGTAAATGCGGAAGGGAGCATATGGGGGAGTGAAAATGGGGATCGAACGTCTGCTTCAAGTGTGGAAAGCCCGGTCACATGGCTCGAGAGTGCGGGGCCGTGAGATGCTATAACTGTGGTGTAGATGGGCATCTGAATAGGGACTGCAAGAAGCCGAGGGTTGACAGTTCCGGGGCAAAGAAGAAGGCTGGGAGTGAAGGGCAGAAGGCGAGCGCCAGAGCTTTCACGATGACCGGGGAGGAGGCTAGGACGGACCCCGATGTTGTGTCAGGTACGTTTCTAGTAAACCAAACTCTTGCTTTTGTGTTATTTGATTCTGGTGCTAGTAGGAGTTTTATTTCTACTTCTTTCTATGCTAATTTGCCAGTTAGAAGTAGGAGTATTGATAAGCCCTTCGATGTAGAAACTGCCATAGATAAGTCTACCAGGATTTCTAATATAATAGAAGGCTGTGACATAGAACTAGAAGGTCATAGGTTTCCTGCTAGACTGTTTGTGATGACCTTAGGCGGGTTTGATATAGTCCTAGGGATGGACTGGTTAGCGGCCTATGAAGCCAATATTGTGTGCCGCAAGAAGATGATCCGACTGACAGCGCCTGACGGGGAGCTCGGTGACGGCCTGCGGTGATCGAGTTACTACGGTTCCGAAGGTGATTTCGATGGCGGTGGCGGGGAAGTGCATGAGGTGTGGATGTAGCGTCTACCTGGCGTATGTGAAGGATGTGGACACGTCAACACCACAATTGTCCGACGTACCGGTTGTGTGTGATTTTCCCGATGTGTTCCGAGAAGATTTACCAGGCGTGCCACCAGACCATGAAATCAAGTTCCAGATTGATTTGATACCCGGTGCTCAGCCTGCTGCCAAGGCACCGTATCATTTGGCTCTATCCGAGATGAAGGAACTGATGGTTCAATTGCAAGAATTGTTGGATAAGGGGTTTATTAGACCAAGTATCTCTCCCTGGGGTGCTCCGGTCTTGTTTGTAAAGAAGAAGGACGGTAGCATGAGGATAGGTATCGACTACCGTGAGTTAAAGAAGTTGACGGTGAAGAACCGATATCCATTACCCAGAATCGATGACTTGTTTGATCAGCTCCAAGGTGCCAGTTGGTTCTCGAGTATAGATCTTCGATCGGGTTATCATCCGCTGAAGGTGAAGGAGCAGGATATTCCTAAAACAGCTTTTCGCACGCGTTATGGACACTGCGAGTTTCTCGTTATGTCTTTTGGTTTAACCAACGCGCCAGCTGCTTTTATGGATTTGATGAATCGAGTGTGCCGGCCGATGCTGGATACATCAGTGATTGTGTTTATCGATGATATCCTGATTTATTCAAGGAGCGAGGACGAGCATGCCGGTCACATTCGGGAGGTGCTGGAGACGCTTATAAGGGAGAAATTGTACGCCAAATTCTCCAAGTGCGCGTTCTGGTTGCGTGAAGTTCAGTTTTTGGGTCACGTGGTGAATCCCGAAGGGATCATGGTCGACCCAGCTAAAGTGGAGGCGGTGATGCAATAGAAGTCTCCAAAGACGCCATCCGAGATTCGTAGTTTCTTGGGATTGGCGGGCTATTATAGGAGATTCATCCAAGACTTCTCGAAGATAGCTTCTCCGTTGACTAAGCTGACCCGTAAAGATGTGAAATTTATATGGGGGCAAGAGCAAGAAAAGGCTTTTGAGGAGCTAAAGGCGAGGTTGACGCAAGCTCCAGTCTTGTCATTACCCGAAGGAAGCGAAGATTTGGTGGTTTATTCAGATGCTTCTTGTTTGGGGTTGGGTTGTGTGCTGATCCAGCAAGGGAAGGTTATAGCCTACGCATCCCGACAGTTGAAAGTTCATGAGGTTAATTACCCTACTCATGACTTGGAGTTAGCAGCTGTGGTCTTCGCATTGAAGATTTGGAGGCACTACTTATATGCGACGAAGTGCACTATCTTCACCGACCACAAGATCTTGAAGTACTTCTTCGAGCAGAAAGATATGAATATGAGGCTGAGGCGATGGTTGGAGTTCATTAAGGATTATGATTGCGAGATCCATTACCATCCAGGCAAAGCCAACGTAGTGGCGGATGCCCTTAGCCGAAAGGAGAGACCTGAACCGATCTAGGCGAAGGCTTACCAATTGGTTATGACCTCCGATGTTATGAAGCAGGTCAAGGAGTTTCAAGATGAGGCATTGAAAGAAGATCGCCTTAACTCCGAAAGGATGAGAGGTCTAGTCACAGAATTGAGTGAAAACACTCTCGGTATTAGAACCCGAAAGGATGAGAGGTCTAAAAAATCTTATTTACTAAAACATGCTACCATGATTTCATATCATTTTCGTCTATTACACATTGCGTAGATTGTTATACGTATGACATATGAGTGTATACGAGTGTATATGAGTGTATACAATTAGTGTTTTGGTCCTTTACAACTTGCTTTCTTGCCTTGATGCTCAATAAATGATTTTGGAGATTGAAAGTTATCACTTGGTTTAAAGAATTGGCTTTTGAAGCCGAGAGTGTTTGATAATGGTTGTGGAGGGGTCTTGATTAGTTTCAGGCACGAGTTCATTGATTTTAAGGGTCATTCATGTGGTTTCGTGTTCGGTTTGTGTTTCTTTATAAACAATTAGTACAAGTTTTCAGTTGTCATTTATAGTGTCATTTCAATGATTGTAATCATTGGATTCGATTATATTAGTTCATGAGTGTGTTTAGAAGACTTAAAAAACGAAACTCCATGGAATCGGATGTTGTGTAAGCAACAAAATATCCAAGCGTGAACTACTATTGTTTAATGTTTTTGTAAAACTACATTCTTTCCCATGTATTTTGATAAGCTTTCTTAAATAACTCGATGTAATAATTCGTAGTTGCACAATTTTGATTAAAATACTAAAAAATCTTATTTACTAAAACATATTACCATGATTTCATATCATTTTCGTCTATTACACATTGCGTTGATTGGTATACGTATGACATATGAGTGTATACGAGTGTATATGAGTGTATACAATTAGTGTTTTGGTCCTTTACAACTTGCTTTATTGACTTGATGCTCAGTAAATAATTTGGGAGATCGAAAGTTATAACTTGGTTTAAATAAGTGGCTTTTTAAGCCGAGAGTGTTTGATAATGGTTGTGGAGTGGTCTAGATTAGTTTTGGGCAAGAGTTCATTGATTTCAAGGGTCATTCGTGTGGTTTCGTGTTCGATTTGTGTTTGTTTATAAACAATTAGTACAAGTTTTTAGTTGTCATTTATAGTGTCATTTCAATGATTGTAATCATTGGATTCGATTATATTAGTTCATGAGTGTGTTTAGAAGACTTAAAAAACGAAACTCCATGGAATCGGAAGTTATTGTAGGCAACAAACTATCCAAGCGTGAACTACTATTGTTTAATGTTTTTGTATAACTACATTCTTTCCCATGTATTTTGTTAAGCTTTCTTGAATAACTCGATGCAGTAATTCGTAGTTGCCTAATTTTAATTAAAATACTAAAAAATCTTTTTTACTAAAACATGTTACCATGATTTGATATCATTTTTGTCTATTACACATTACGTTGATTGCTATACGTATGACATACGAGTGTATACGAGTGTATATGAGTGTATACAATTAGTGTTTTTGTCCTTTACAACTTGCTTTCTTGCCTTGATGCTCAATAAATGATTTTGGAGATCGAGAGTTATCACTTGGTTTAAATAAGTGGCTTTCTAAGTCGAGAGTGTTTGATAATGCTTGTGGAGTGGTCTTGATTAGTTTTGGGCATGAGTTCATTGATTTCAAAGGTCATTCGTGTGGTTTCATGTGCGGTTTGTGTTTCTTTATAAACAATTAGTACAAGTTTTTAGTTGTCATTTATAGTGTCATTTCAATGATTGTAATCAGCCGATTTGATTATATTAGTTCATGAGTGTGATTAGAAGACTTAAAAATCGAAACTCCATGAAATCAGAGGTTGTTATTGTACACAACAAACTATCCAAGCGTGAACTACTATTGTTTACTGTTTTTGTAATACTACATTCTTTCTCATGTATTTTGATAAGCTTTCTTGAATAACTCGATGTTGTAATTCGTAGTTGCCCAATTTTGATTAAAATAGTAAAAATCTTATTTACTATAACATGTTACCATGATTTGATATTATTTTCGTCTGTCACACATTGCGTTGATTGCTAAACGTATGACATATGAGTGTATACGAGTGTATATGAGTGTAAACAAGTAGTATTTTGGTCTTATACAACTTGCTTTCTTGCCTTGATGCTAAATAAATAATTTTGGAGATTGAAAGTTATCACTTGGTTTAAATAAGTGGCTTTTTAAGCCGAGAGTGTTTGATAATGGTTGTGAAGTGGTCTTGATTAGTTTTCGGCACGAGTTCATTGATTTCAAGGGTCATTCGTGTGGTTTCGTGTTCGGTTTGTGTTTCTTTATAAACAATTAGTACAAGTTTTCAGTTGTCACTTATTGTGTCATTTCAATGATTGTAATCATTGGATTCGATTATATTAGTTCATGAGTGTGTTTAGAAGGCTTAAAAATCAAAACTCTATGGAATCGGAGCATGTTATTGTAAGCAACAAACTATCCAAGCGTGAATTCCTATTGTTTAATGTTTTTGTAAAACTACATTCGTTTCCATGTATTTTGTTAAGCTTTCTTGAATAACTCGATACAACAATTCGTAGTTGCACAATTTTGATTAAAATACTGATAAATCTTATTTACTACATCATGTTACCATGATTTGATATCATTTTCGTCTATTACACATTGCGTTGATTGTTATACGTATAAGTATGAGTGTATACGAGTGTATATCAGTGTATACAAGTAGTTTTTGGTCCTTTACAACTTGCTTTCTTGCTTTGATGCTCAATAAATGAATTTGGAGATCGAAAGTTATCGCTTGGTTTAAATAAGTGGCTTTTTAAGCCGATAGTGTTTGATAATAGTTGTAGGGTGGTCTTAGTTAGTTTTGGGCATGAGTTCATTGATTTCAAGGGTCATTAGTGTTGTTTCGCGTTTCGGTTTGTGTTGCTTTATAAACAACTAGTACATGTTTTTAGTTGTCATTTATAGTGTCATTTCAATGATTGTAATCATCCGATTCGATTATATTAGTTCATGAGTGTGTTTAGAAGGCTTAAAAATCAAAACTCCATGGAATCGGAGGTTGTTATTGTGAGCAACAAACTAACCAAGCATGAACTCCTATTTATTAATGTTTTTGTAAAACTACATTCTTTTCCATGTATTTTGTTAAGCTTTCTTGAAGAACTCGATGCAACAATTCGCAGTTGCACAATTTTGATTAAAATACTGATAAATCTTATTTACTACATGTAACACCCGAAAAGTTTAAAAGAAGAGAAATGTGAAGAAAAAGAAAGAATAGAAAAATAACCCAAGTTGAGGGGTTAAAATGGTACAAGGGACAAAGTTTTATATTAATTTGTTCAATAAGGTGGTCATGGCCGCCCATGACCCCTGTACCATCTTTCTGTCGATTTTAGCGAGAGAAAGAGCAGAATTCTCTTCGGTTTTAGAGAGAGGAAGAAGAAGAAGTCGAAATTCAGGTTAGTTTTCTGATTTATGGGGTGTTCTTGGCCGCATTTCAGCTTCGGGTATGTGCTTATGTGCTTGTATGTGTGTTCGGTTGTGCGTTTTGGTGTTTTTAGGTGTTTGAACTCATAAGCATTCGGGTTTGATGGAACTCTTTCTCGGAAGTTACAAGAGGTGAGTTCTAGATCCCCGTTTTTACATGTTTTAACTGATTTGGGGCTGGAAATGCATGTATAAACGTTTTTATAAAGTTTGGGTGTGTACCCGTATGTATATGTGTGTGTGCCCTGTTATGGGTGGGTGTATGTTCGGGATGGTTTATGGTTATGTGCATGTTTTATGCATGTTTGATGCTTAGTATGCTAGAAACTAGGCTAGAACAGGTTAGATTGATGATTTTGAGGTCTGAAAATTATGGTAGTTAGAAAAGTAGTTGGCCATGCGCCTAAATGCCCATGCGCCTGAGATCATGCGCCCAAACAGTACCCAAACGCCTAAGGTTCCTGCGAACAAATTGTGCCCATGCGCCTAGGATTATGCCCAGGAGCCTAAGTATGCCCATACGCCCAACTGCTAAAACGCCTAAGTGTCCATGCGCCTAAACCAGGCTCATGCGCCTGCATAGCACCCATGCGCCTAGAAATTTGTCCACGTACCTAAGTGTTGGCCGTGCGCCCAAATAGTGCCCATGCACCTGAGTCGCCCATGAGCCTAAGTATTCATGCGCCCGCATAGTGCTCGTGCGCCTGCATAGTGCTCATGCGCCTAAGACTTAGAAAAATTTTCTGAAATTTTCAGGAAAAGAAGGACTTTTAGGCTATGACTTGGGATGTTTTCGGCGTTGATATGTGATGATTATGCGATGTTTTTATGCATGGTTGTGGCCTGTTTTCTTTATGTTCCTTATTATGTATTTTCCGTGGCTTTACGTGGTGATTTATGTGAATGATCATAAAGTATATTTATAATGAAAGCGGAAGTTAATGTTAATGAAAAGTGGAACGTAAAGAATGAAAGAAGAGTCTTGCAAGCAAATGTAAGGAGGTTCACACCCAATGAAGGGTGTTAGTTCAACTGTGTACGGTTTAGCTAACCAAGAAGGATGCACACGGGGGTCTAATCCTTGTGATTGACCAAGCGTATGGGACCCTTGTCGCTTGCCCCAGGTACTGGAGTCAGCTTCGTGCACAATGTTAAGAGTCTATTTATAGACTTCAGGCCCAGTAACCAGCTTCATGCATAATGTTCGGGGTATAGCACATGGCATTGGTCCGGATGAAAGTGAAAGATAATGATGAATGAACGAATGACGTACGATAATGAATGATGATGAAAGATAATAATAAATATTATCTGTATGTACGTATGATGTATGATCGCGAATGAAAGTAAAGAAAGGTTTTCTAAACGAAAGTAAAGTATTTCCATTATAAAACTAGAACTCACTTGGCAACGCTGACTTTTATGCATTTTCAGTTGGCAGGTAATGGTTGCTGAGGATGGCACGGGGTGGAGCTACTTGGCCAAGATTTTTGACTGGCATCCATTTTGTGTAACAATGATGCTTTTGTGTAGAAATGAAACCAGATGATGATTTGTAAGGTACTAATGTTGTAAACAGAAATTACTAATATATGAAATGGTTACGTTACATTATTCCGCTGAAGTGTTTTTAATAAATTTTGATGAGATTTTGAAACATTATGTGCGATAATTGTCCAACTGTGAGTGTTCCGGGAACGGGGCCTTACACTACATCATGTTACCATGATTTGATATCATTTTTGTCTATCCCACATTGCGTTGCTTGTTATACGTATGACATATGAGTGTATACGAGAGTATATGAATTTAAACAATTAGTGTTTTGGTCCTTTACAACTTGCTTTCTTGCCTTGATGCTAAATAAATGATTTTGGAGATTGAAAGTTATCACTTGGTTTAAATAAGTGGTTTTTTTAGCCGAGAGTGTTTGATAATGCTTGTGGAATGGTCTTGATTAGTTTTAGGCATGAGTTCATTGATTTCAAGGGTCATTCGTGTGGTTTCGTGTTCGATTTGTGTTTCTTTATAAACGGTTAGTACCAGTTTTCAGTTGTCATTTATAGTGTAATTTCAATGATTGTAATCATTGGATTCGATTATATTAGTTCATGAGTGTGTTTAGAAGACTTAAAAAACCAAACTGCATGGAATCGGATGTTATTGTAAGCAACAAACTATCCAAGCGTGAACTACTATTGTTTAATGTTTTTGTAAAACTACATTATTTTCCATGTATTTTGTTAAGCTTTCTTGAATAACTCGATGCAACAATTCGTAGTTGCACAATTTTGATTAAAATACTAAAAATGTTATTTACTAAAACATGTTACCATGATTTGATATCATTTTCGTCAATCACACATTGCGTTGATTGTTATACGTATGACATATGAGTGTATACGAGTGTACATGAGTGTATACAAATAGTGTTTTGGTCCTTTACAACTTGCTTTCTTGCCTTGATGCTCAATAAGTGATTTTGGAGATCGAAAGTTATCACTTGGTTTAAATAAGTGGCTTTTTAAGCCGAGAGTGTTTGATAATGTTTGTGGAGTGGTCTTGATTAGTTTTGGGTAGGAGTTTATTCATTTCAAGGGCCATTCGTGTGATTTCGTGTTCGGTTTGTGTTTCTTTATAAACAATTAGTACAAGTTTCAGTTGTCATTTCTAGTGTCATTTCAATGATTGTAATCATTGGATTCGATTATATTAGTTAATGAGTGTGTTTAGAAGACTTAAAAAATGAAACTCCATGGAATCGATGTTGTTATTGTACGCAACAAACTATCCAAGCGTGAACTACTATTGTTTAATGTTTTTGTAAAATTTCCATGTATTTTGTTAAGCTTCTCTTGAATAACTCGATACAGTAATTCGTAGTTGCACAATTTTGTTTAAAATACTAAAAAACCTTATTTACTAAAACATGTTACCAAGATTTGATATCATTTTCGTCTATCAAACATTGCGTTGATTGTTATACGTATGACATATGAGTGTATACGAGTGTATATGAGTGTATACAATTAGTGTTTTGGTCCTTTAAAACTTGCTTTCTTGCCTTAATGCTCAATAAATGATTTTGGAGATCGAAGGTTATCACTTGGTTTAAATAAGTGGCTTTTTAAGCCGAGAGTGTTTGATAATGGTTGTGGAGTGATCTTGATTAGTTTTGGGTATGAGTTGATTGATTTTAAGTGTCATTCGTGTGGTTTCGTGTTCGGTTTGTGTTTCTTTATAAACGGTTAGTAGCAGTTTTCAGTTGTTATTTATAGTGTAATTTCGCTGATTGTAATCATCAGATTCGATTATATTAGTTCATGAGCGTGTTTAGAAGGCTTAAAAATCAAAACTCCTTGGAATCGGAGGTTGTTATTGCAAGCAACAAACTATACAAGCGTGAACTACTATTGTTTAATGTTTTTGTAAAAGTACATTCTTTTCCATGTATTTTGTTAAGCTATCTTGAATAACTCGAAGCAGTAATTCGTAGTTGCATAATTTTGATTAAAATACTAAAAAATCTTATAAACTAAAACATGTTACCATAATTTGATATCATTTTCGTCTATCAAACATTGCTTGATTGTTATACGTATGACATATGAGTGTATACGACTGTATATGAGTGTATACAATTAGTGTTTTGGTCCTTTACAACTTGCTTTCTTGCCTTGATGCTCAATAAATGGTTTTTGAGATCGAAAGTTATCACTTGGTTAAATAAGTGGCTTTTTAAGCCCAGAGTGTTTGATAATGGTTGTGGAATGGTCTTGATTAGTTTTGGGTATAAGTTGATTGATTTTAAGGGTAATTCATGTGGTTTCGTGTTCGGTTAGTGTTTCGTTATAAACGGTTAGTAACAGTTTTCAGTTGTCATTATAGTGTCATTTCACCGATTGTAATTATCGAATTCGATTATATTAGTTTATGAGTGTGTTTAGAAGTCTTAAAAATCGAAACTCCATTGAATCAGAGGTTGTTATTGTAAGCAACAAACTATCCAAGCGTAAACTACTATTGTTTAATGTTTTTGCAAAACTACATTCTCTTTCATGTATTTTGTTAAGCTTTCTTGAATAACTTGATGCAGTAATTCGTAGTTGCACAATTTTGATTAAAATACTATAAAATCTTATTTACTGAAACATGTTACCATGATTTGATATCATTTTTTCTATCAAACATTGCGCTTATTGTTATAGGTATGAAATATGAGTGCATACGAGTGTATATGAGTGTATACAATTAGTGTTTTGGTCATTTACAACTTGCTTTCTTGCCTTGAAGCTAAATAAATGATTTTGGAGATCGAAAGTTATCACTTGGTTTAAATAAGTGGCTTTTTAAGCCGAGAGTGTTTGATAATGGTTGTGGAGTGGTCTTGATTTGTTTTGGGTATGAGTTGATTGATTTTAAGGGTCATTCGTGTGGTTTCGTGTTCGGTTTGTGTTTCTTTATAAATGGTTAGTAATAGTTCTCAGTTGTCATTTATAGTGTCATTTCACTGATTGTAATCATCGGATTCGATTATATTAATTCATGAGTGTGTTTAGAAGGCTTAAAAATCGAAACTCCATGGAGGCAGAGGTTGTTATTGTAAGCAACAAACTTTCTAAGCGTGAACTAGTATTGTTTAATGTTTTTATAATACTACATTCTTTTCCATGTATTTTGTTAAGATTTCTTGAATAACTCGACGCAGTAATTCGTCGTTGCACAATTTTGATTAAAATACTGATAAATCTTATTTACTACATCATGTTACCATGATTTGATATTATTTTCGTCTATCACACATTGCTTTGCTTGTTATACGTATGACATATGAGTGTATACAAGAGTATATGAATTTATATAATTAGTGTTTTGGTAATTATAACTTGCTTTCTTGCCTTGATGCTCAATAAATGATTTTGGAGATCGAAAGTTATCACTTGGTTTAAATAAGTGGCTTTTTTAGCCGAGAGTGTTTGATAATGGTTGTGGAGTGGTCTTGATTAGTTTTGGGTATGAGTTGATTGATTTTAAGGGTCATTCGGGTGGTTTCGTGTTCATTTTGTGTTTTTCTTTATAAACGGTTAGTAACAGTTTTCAGTTGTCATTTATAGTGTCATTTCACTGATTGTAATCATCGGATTCGAATATATTAGTTCATGAGTGTGTTTAGAAGGTTTAAAAATCGAAACTCCATGGAAACGGAGGTTGTTATTGCAAGCAACAAACTTTCCAAGCGTGAACTACTATTATTTAATGTTTCTGTAAAACTACATTCTTTTCCATGTATTTTGTTAAGCTTTCTTGAATAACTCGACGCAGTAATTCGTAGTTGCACAATTTTGATTAAAATACAAAAAAATCTTATTTACTAAAACATGTTACCATGATTTGATTTCATTTTTGTCTATCACACATTGCGTTGATTGTTATACGTATGACATACGAGTGTATACAAATAGTGTATACAATTAGTGTTTTGGTCGTTTACAACTTTCTTTCTTGCCTTGATGCTCAATAAATGATTTTGGAGATCGAAAGTTATCACTTGTTTAAATAAGTGGCATTTTAAGCCCAGAGTGTTTGATAATGGTTGTGGAATGGTCTTGATTAGTTTTGGGTATAAGTTGATTGATTTTAAGGGTCATTCGTATGTTTTCGTGTTCAGTTTGTGTTTCTTTATAAACGGTTAGTACCAGTTTTCAGTTGTCAATTATTGTGTCATTTCACTGATTGTAATCATCGGATTCGATTATATTAGTTAATGAGTGTGTTTAGAAGTCTTAAAAATCAAAACTCCATGGAATCGGAGGGTGTTATTATAAGCAACAAACTATCCAAGCGTGAAGTACTATTGTTTAATGTTTTTATAAAACTACATTATTTTCCATGTATTTTGTTAATTTTCTTGAATAACTCGATGCAACAATTCGTAGTTGCACAATTTTGATTAAAATACTATCAAATCTTATTTACTGAAACATGTTACCATGATTTGATATCATTTTCGTGTATCAAACATTGCGGTGATTGTTATACGTATGAAATATGAGTGTATACGAGTGTATATGAGTGTATACAATTAGTGTTTTGGTCCTTTAAAACTTGCTTTCTTGCCTTGATGCTAAATAAATGATTTTGGAGATCGAAAGTTATCACTTGGTTTAAATAAGTGGCTTTTTAAGACGAGAGTGTTTGATAATGGTTATGAAGTGGTCTTGATTTGTTTTGGATATGAGTTGATTGATTTTAAGGGTCATTCGTGTGGTTTCGTGTTCGGTTTGTGTTTCTTTATAAACTGTTAGTAATAGTTCTCAGTTGTCATTTATAGTGTCATTTCACTGATTGTAATCATCGGATTCGATTATATTAATTCATGAGTGTGTTTAGAAGGCTTAAAAATCGAAACTCCATGGAAGCGGAGGTTGTTATTGTAAGCAACAAACTTTCCAAGCGTGAACTAGTATTGTTTAATGTTTTTGTAATACTACATTCTTTTCCATGTATTTTGTTAAGCTTTCTTGAATAACTCGACGCAGTAATTCATCGTTGCACAATTTTGATTAAAATACTGATAAATCTTATTTACTACATCATGTTACCATGATTTGATATCATTTTCGTCTATCACACATTGCGTTGCTTGTTATACGTATGACATATGAGTGTATACGAGAGTATATGAATTTATATAATTAGTGTTTTGGTAATTACAACTTGCTTTCTTGCCTTGATGCTCAATAAATGATTTTGGAGATCGAAAGTTATCACTTGGTTTAAATAAGTGGCTTTTTAAGCCGAGAGTGTTTGATAATGGTTGTGGAGTGGTCTTGATTAGTTTTGGGTATCAGTTGATTGATTTTAAGGGTCATTCGTGTGGTTTCGTGTTCGTTTTGTGTTTTTCTTTATAAATGGTTAGTAACAGTTTTCAATTGTCATTTATAGTGTCATTTCACTGATTGTAATCATCAGATTCGATTATATTAGTTCATGAGTGTGTTTAAAAGTCTTAAAAATTGAAACTCCATGGAATCGGAGGTTGTTATTGTAAGCAACAAACTATTCAAGCGTGAACTACTATTGTTTAATGATTTTGTAAAACTACATTCTTTTCCATTTATTTTGTTAAACTTCTTGAATAACTTGATGCAGTAACTCGTAGTTGCACAATTTTGATTAAAATACTAAAAAATCTTATTTACTAAAACAAGTTACCATGATTTGATATCATTTTCGCCTATCAAACATTGCGTTGATTTTTATACGTATGACATATGAGTGTATACGAGTGTATACAAATAGTGTATACAATTAGTGTTTTGGTCTTTTACAACTTTCTGTTATGCCTTGATGCTAAATAAATGATTTTGGAGATCAAAATTTATCACTTGGTTTAAATAAGTGGATTTTTAAGCCGAGAGTGTTTGATAATGGTTATGGAGTGGTCTTGATTAGTTTTGGGTATGAGTTGATTGATTTTAAGTGTCATTCGTGTGGTTTCGTGTTCGGTTACTGTTTCTTTATAAACTTGTAGTAACAGTTTTTAGTTATCATTTGTAGTGTCATTTCACTGATTTTTATCATCGGATTCGATTATATTAGTTCATGAGTGTGTTTAGAAGGCTTAAAAATCGAAACTCCATGGAAACGGAGGTTGTTATTGTAAGCAACAAACTTTCCAAGCGTGAAGTAGTATTGTTTAATGTTTTTGTAAACCTACATTCTTTTCCATGTATTTTGTTAAGCTTTCTGGAATAACTCGACGCAGTAATTCGTAGTTGCACAACTTTGATTAAAATACTAAAAAATCATATTTACTAAAACATGTTACCATGATTTGTTATCATTTTTGTCTATCACACATTGCGTTGATTGTTATACGTATGACATATGAGTGTATACGAGTGTATACAAATGGTGTATACAATTACTGCTTTGGTCTTTTACAACTTGCTTTCTTGCCTTGATGCTCAATAAATGATTTTGGAGATCGAAAGTTATCACTTGGTTAAATAAGTGGTTTTTTAAGCCCAGAGTGTTTGATAATGGTTGTAGAATGGTCTTGATTAGTTTTGGGTATAAGTTGATTGATTTTAAAGGTCATTCGTGTGGTTTCGTGTTCGGTTTGTGTTTCTTTATAAACGGTTAGTACCAGTTTTTAGTTGTCAATTATAGTGTCATTTCAATAATTGTAATCATTGGATTCGATTATATTCGTTCATGAGTGTGTTTAGAAGACTTAAAACTCAAAACTCCATGGAATCGGAGGTTGTTATCGTAAGCAACAAACTATCCAAGCGTGAACTACTATTGTTTAATGTTTTTGTAAAACTACATTCTTTCCCATGTATTTTGAAAAGCTCTCTTGAATAACTCGATGTATTAATTCGTAGTTGCACAATTTTGATTAAAATACTAAAAAATCTTATTTACTAAAACATGTTACCATGATTTGATATCATTTTCGTCTATCACACATTGCGTTGATTGCTATACGTATGGCAATGAGTGTATACGAGTGTATATGAGTGTATACAATTAGTGTTTTGGTCCTTTACAACTTGCTTTCTTGCCTTCATGCTCAATAAATGATTTTGGAGATTGAAAGTTATCACTTGGTTTAAATAAGTGGCTTGTGGAGTGGTCTTGATTAGTTTTCGGCATGAGTTCGTTGATTTAAAGGGTCATTCGTGTGGTTTCGTGTTCGGTTTGTGTTTCTTTTTAAACAATTAGTACAAGTTTTCAGTTGTCAATTATAGTGTCATTTCAATGATTGTAATCAATGGATTTGATTATATTAGTTCATGAGTGTGTTCAGAAGACTTAAAAATCAAAACTCCATGAAATCGAAGGTTGTTATTGTAAATAACAAACTATCCACTTGTGAGCTACTATTGTTTAATGTTTTTGAAAAACTACATCTTTCCCATGTATTTTGATAAGCTTTCTTGAATAACTCGATGTATTAATTCGTAGTTGCACAATTTTGATTAAAATACTAAAAAATCTTATTTACTAAAACATATTACCATGATTTGATATCATTTTCGTCCATCACACATTACGTTGATTGCTATACGTATGACATATAAGTGTATACGAGTGCATATGGGTGTATACAATTAGTATTTTGGTCCATTACAACTTGTTTTCTTGCCTTGATGCTAAATAAATTATTTTGGAGATCAAAAGTTATCACTTGGTTTAAATAAGTGGCTTTTTAAGCCGAGAGTGTTTGATAATTGTTGTGGAGTGGTCTTGTGTAACACCCGAAAATTTTAAAAGAAGAGAAAAGCGAGGAAAAAAAAGAGAAAGAAAAGCAAAATAGCTCAAGTTGAGGGGTTAAAATGGTACAAGGGACAAAGTTTTATATTAATATGTTCAAAAATGTGGTCATGGCCGCCCATGACCCTTGTACCATCTTCCTGTCGATTTTTAGTGAGAGAAAGAGCATAATTCTCTGGGTTTTAGAGAGAGGAAGAAGAAGAAGTCGGAATTCAGGTTAGTTTTCTGATTTATGGGGTGTTCATGACTGATTTTCAGCTTCGGTTTTGTGCTTATGTGCTTGTGTGTGTGTTCGGTTGTGTGTTTTGGTGTTTTTAGGTGTTTGAACTCATAAGCATTCGGGTTTGAAGGAAGTCTTACTCGAAAGTTGCAAGAGGTGAGTTCTAGATCCCCGTTTTTACATGTTTTAACTGATTTGGGGCTGGAAATGCATGTTTAAACGTTTTTATAAAGTTTGAGTGTGTACCCGTATGAATGTGTATGTGCCTTGTTGGGAGGGTGTATGTTTGGGAAATTATGATTATGTTACTGGTTTCATGCTTGATTGATGCTTAGTATGCTAGAAACTAGGCTAGAACAGGTTAGATTGATGATCTTGAGGTCTGAAAATGATGGTAGTTAGAAAAGTAGTTGGCCATGCGCGTAAGTGCTCATGCGCCTGAGATCATGCGCCCAAACAGTACCCAAATGCCTAAGGTTCGTGCGCACAAATAGTGCCCATGCTCCTAGGATATGTCCAGGAGCCTAAGTATGCCCATACGCCCAACTGCTAAAACGCCTAAGTGCCCATGCGCCTAAACCAGGCACATGCGCCTGCATAGTATCCATGCGCCAGTATAGTATCCATGCGCCTGCATAGTATCCATGGGCCTAGAAAGTTGACCAGACGCCTAAGTATTGGCCATGCGCCCAAATAGTGCCCATGCGCCTGAGTCGCCCATGCGCCCGCATAGTGCTCGTGCGCCTGCATAGTGCTCATGCGCCTAAGACTTAGAAAATTTTCTGAAATTTTCGGGAAACAAAGACTTTTAGGCTATGACTTGGGATGTTTCCGGGGATGTTATGTGATGATGTTATGTATGTTATGGCCTGTTTTATTTATGTTTCCTATTATGTATTACTCCATTGCTTTACGTGGTGTGATTATGTTAATGAATGCAAAGTATTATCTTAACGAAGTGAAAGCTCTAAGATAATGAAAGTGGAACATAATGAATGAACGAATGAAAGTCTTGCAAGCAAAGTGTAAGGAGGTTCACAACTCCTTGAGAGTTGTCAGCTTAACTGTGTGTCATACAGCGTGCGATCTTGGCTGCCCCATGAGGGATTCACACACAGGGGATCAGTCTTGGTGACTGTTCCATACGTGCGAAACGGGGTCCTTGTCACTAAACCCTAGATTAGTTGGCTTCGTGCCCAAGAGGGGGGTTTAGTATATGACAGGACCTAGATAGAAGTGAAAGATTATGTAACGTGCGAAATGTGCGAAACGTGCGATAAGTACGAAAAGAACGATGACGGAAAATAATAAATATTAACTTGATGTATGTATGATGTATGATCACGTGCAAAAGTATGAAAATGTTTTAACGAATAGAAGGTAATATAAATGTTTTTATAAAACTTGAACTCACTCAGCAACGCTGACTTTTATGCATTTTCAGTTGGCAGGTAATGGTTGCTGAGGATGGCAAGGGGTGAAGCTACTTTGCAAAGAATTTGGTTGGCATCCATTTTGGGTAGTAATGAAACCAGACGATGATTTGTAATGTAATGATGTTGTAAACAGTAATTATTAATATATGAAATGGTTTCATTAAATTTTTCCGCTGCAAATGTTAAATAGATTTTATGTGATTTTAAAATAGTAAGTGCGATGATTGTCCAACTGTGAGTGTCCCGGAAACGGGGCTTAACATCTTGATTAGTTTTCAGCACGAGTTCATTGATTTCAAGGGTCATTCGTGTGGTTTTGTGTTCGGTTTGTGTTTCTATATAAACTACTAGTACAAGTTTTTAGTTGTCATTTATAGTGTCATTTAAATGATTGTAATCATTGGATTTGTTTATATTAGTTCATAAGTGTGTTTAGAAGACTAAAAAAACAAAACTCCATGGAATCGGATGTTGTTATTGTAAGCAACAAACTATCCAAGCGTGAACTACTATTGTTTAATGTTTTTGTAAAACTACATTCTTTCCCATGTATTTTGATAAGCTTTCTTGAATAACTCGATGTAGTTATTCGTAGTTGCACAATTTTGATTAAAATACAAAAAAATCTTATTTACTAAAACGTGTTACCCTGATTTGATATCAATTTCGTCTATCACACATTGCGTTGATTGCTATACGTATGGCATATGAGTGTATACGAGTGTATATGAGTGTATACAATTAGTGTTTTGATCCTTTACAACTTGCTTTCTTGCCTTGATGCTCAATAAATGATTTTGGAGATTGAAAGTTATCACTTGGTTTAAATAAGTAGATTTTTAAGCCGAGAGTGTTTGATAATGATTGTGGAATGGTCTTGAATAGTTTTGGGCATGAGTTCATTGATTTCAAGGGTCATTCGTGTGGTTTCGTGTTTGATTTGTGTTTCTTTATAAACTGTTAGTACCAGTTTTCAGTTGTCATTTATAGTGTCATTTCACTGATTGTAATCATCGGATTCGATTATATTAGTTCATTAGTTTGTTTAGAAGGCTTAAAAATTAAAACTTCATGGAATCGGAGGTTGTTATTGCAAGCAACAAACTATCCATGCGTGAACTACTATTGTTTAATGTTTTTGTAAAACTACATTCTTTTCCATGTATTTTGTTAAGCTTTCTTGAATAACTCGATGTAGTAATTCGTAGTTGCAAAATTTTTATTAAAATACTAAAAAATCTTATTTACTAAAGCATGTTACCATGATTTCATGTCATTTTCGTCTATTACACATTGCGTTGATTGTTATACGTATGACATATGAGTGTATATGAGTGTATACAATTAGTGTTCTGGTTCTTTACAACTTGCTTTCTTGCATTGATGCTCAATAAATGAATTTTGAGATCTAGAGTTATCACCTAGTTTAAATAAGTGGCTTTTTAAGCCGAGAGTGTTTGATAATGGTTGTGGAGTGGTCTTGATTAGTTTTGGGCATGAGTTCATTGATTTCAAGCGTAATTCGTGGGGTTTCGTATTCGATTTGTGTTTCTTTATGACCAATTAGTACCAGTTTTCAGTTGTCATTTATAGTGTCATTTCACTGATTGTAATCATCGGATTCGATTATATTAGCGCATGAGTGTGTTTAGAAGGCTTAAAAATCAAAACTTCATGGAATCGGAGCTTGTTATTGTAAGCAACAAACTATCCAAGCGTGAACTCCTATTGTTTAATGTTTTTATAAAACTACATTCTTTTCCATGTATTTTGTTAAGCTTTCTTGAATAACACGATACAACAAATCTTAGTTTCACAATTTTGATTAAAATACTGATAAATCTTATTTACCACATAATGTTACCATGATTTGATATCTTTTTCGTCTATCACACATTGCGTTGATTGTTAAACGTATGACATATGAATGTATACGAGTGTATATGAGTGTATACAAGTAGTGTTTTGGTCCTTTACAACTTGCTTTCTTGCCTTGATGCTCAATAAATGATTTTGGAGATCGAAAGTTATCACTTGGTTTAAATAAGTCGCTTTTAAGCCGAGAGTGTTTGATAATGGTTGTGGAGTGGTCTTGATTAGTTTTCGGCACGAGTTCATTGATTTCAAGAGTCATTCGTGTGGTTTCGTATTCGGTATGTGTTTCTCTACAAACAATTAGTACAAGCTTTTAGTTGTCACTTATAGTGTCATTTCAATAATTGTAATCATTGGATTCGATTATATTAGTTCTTGAGTGTGTTCAGAAGACTTAAATTTCGAAACTCCATGGAATCGGAGGTTGTTATCGTAAGCAACAAACTATCCAAGCGTAAACTACTATTGTTTAATGTTTTTGTAAAACTACATTCTTTCCCATGTATTTTGATAAGCTTTCTTGAATAACTCGATGTAGTAATTCGTAATTGCATAATTTTGATTAAAATACTAAAAAATCTTATTTACTAAAACATGTTACCATGATTTCATATCATTTTCGTCTATTACACAATGCGTTGATTGTTATACGTATGACATATGAGTGTATACGAGTGTATATGAGTGTATATTAGTGTATACAATTAGTGTTTTGGTCCTTTACAACTAGCTTTCTTGCCTTGATGCTCAATAATTGATTTTGGAGATCTAGAGTTATCACTTGGTTTAAATAAGTAGGTTTCTTAGCCGAGAGTGTTTGATAATGGTTGTGAAGTGGTCTTGATTAGTTTTCGGAATGAGTTCATTGATTTCAAGGGTCATTCGTGTGGTTTCGTGTTCGGTTTGTGTTTCTTTATAAATAATTAGTACAAGTTTTCAGTTGTCATTTATAGTGTCATTTTAATGATTGTAATCATTGGATTCGATTAAATTAGTTCATGAGTGTGTTTAGATTACTTAAAAAACGAAACTCCATGGAATCCGATGTTGTTATTGTAAGCAACAAACTATCCAAACGTGAATTACTATTGTTTAATTTTTTTGTAAAACTACATTCTTTCCCATGTATTTTGATAAGCTTTCTTGAATAACTCGATGTAGTAATTCGTAGTTGCACAATTTTGATTAAAATACTAAACAATCTTATTTACTAAAACATGTTACCATGATTTGATATCATTTTCGTCTATCACACATTGCATTGATTGCTATAAGTACGTCATATGAGTGTATACGAGTGTATATGAGTGTATACAATTAGTGTTTTGGTCCTTTACAACTTCCTTTCTTGCCTTGATGCTAAATAAATTATTTTGGAGATTGAAAGTTATCAGTTGGTTTAAATAAGTGGCTTTTTAAGCCGAGAGTGTTTGATAATGGTTGTGGAATGGTCTTGATTAGTTTTGGGCATGAGTTCATTGATTTCAAGGGTCATTCGTGTGTTTTTGTCTTCGATTTGTGTTTCTTTATAAACGGTTAGTACCATTTTTCAGTTGTCATTTATAGTGTCATTTCACTAATTGTAATCATCGGATTCGATTATATTAGTTCATGAGTGTGTTTAGAAGACTTAAAAAAGGAAACTCCATAGAATCGGATGTTGTTATTGTAAGCAACAAACTATCCAAGCGTGAACTACTATTGTTTAATGTTTTTATAAAACAACATTTTTTACCATGTATTTTGATAAGCTTTCTTGAATAACTTGATTTAGTAATTCGTAGTTGCACAATTTGATTAAAATACTAAAAAATCTTATTTACTAAAACATGTTACATTGATATCATATCATTTTCGTCTATTACACATTCCGTTGATTGTTATACGTATAACATATGAGTGTATACGAGTGTATATGAGTGTATACAATTAGTCTTATGGTCCTTTACAACTTGCTTTCTTGATTTTAGCTCAATAAATGATTTTGAGATCTTGAGTTATCACCTGGTTTAAATAAGTGGTTTCTAAGCCGAGAGTGTTTGATAATGGTTATGGAGTGGTCTTGATTAGTTTTGGGCATGTGTTCATTGATTTTAAGGGTCATTCGTGTGGTTTCGTTTTCGGTTTGTGTTTCTTTATAAACAATTAGTACAAGTTTTCAGTTGTCATTTATAGTGTCATTTCAATGATTTTAATCATTGGATTCGATTATAGAAGTTCATGAGTATCTTTAGAAGACTTAAAAATCAAAACTCCATGGAATCGGATATTGTAATTGTAAGCAACAAACTATCCAAGCGTGAACTACTATTGTTTAATGAAACTACATTCTTTCCCATTATTTTGATAAGCTTTCTTGAATAACTCGATGTAGTAATTCGTAGTTGCACAATTTTAATTCAAATACTAAAAAATCTTATTTACTAAAACATGTTACCATGATTTGATATTATTTTCGTCTATTACACATTGCGTTGATTGCTATACGTATGGCATATAAGTGTATACGAGCGTATATGAGTATATACAATTAGTGTTTTGGTCCTTTACAACTTGCTTTCTTGCCTTGATGCTTAATAAATGATTTTGGAGATTAAAAGTTATCACTTGGTTTAAATAAGTGGCTTTTTAAGCGGAGAGTGTTCGATAATGGTTGGGGAGTGATCTTGATTAGGTTTGGGCATGAGTTCATTGATTTCAAGGGTCATTCGTGTAGTTTCGTGTTCGGTTTGTGTTTCTTTATAAACAATTAGTATAAGTTTTCAGCTGTCATTTATAATGTCATTTAATGATTGTAATCATTGGATTCGATTAAATTAGTTCATGAGTGTGTTTAGAATACTTAAAAAAGGAAACTCCATGGAATCCGATGTTGTTATTGTAAGCAACAAACTATTCAAATGTGAACTACTATTGTTTAATATTTTTGCAAAACTACATTCTTTCCCATGTATTTTGATAAGCTTTATTGAATAACTCGATGTAGTAATTCGTAGTTGCACAGTTTTGATTAAAATACTAAACAATCTTATTTACTAAAACATGTTACCATGATTTGATATCATTTTCGTCTATCACACATTGCGTTGATTGCTATACGTATGGCATATGAGTGTATACGAGTGTATATGAGTGTATAGAATTAGTGTTTTGGTCGTTTACAACTTCCTTTCTTGCCTTGTTGCTAAATAAATTATTTTGGAGATTGAAAGTTATCACTTGGTTTAAATAAGTGGCTTTTTAAGCCGAGAGTGTTTGATAATGGTTGTGGAATGGTCTTGATTAGTTTTGGGCATGAGTTCATTGATTTCAAGGGTCATTCGTGTGTTTTTGTCTTCGATTTGTGTTTCTTTATAAACGGTTAGTACCATTTTTCAGTTGTCATTTATAGTGTCATTTCACTAATTGTAATCATCGGATTCGATTATATTAGTTCATGAGTGTGTTAGAAGACTTAAAAAAGGAAACTCCATAGAATCGGATGTTGTTATTGTAAGCAACAAACTATCCAAGCGTGAACTACTATTGTTTAATGTTTTTATAAAACAACATTTTTTACCATGTATTTTGATAAGCTTTCTTGAATAACTTGATTTAGTAATTCGTAGTTGCACAATTTTGATTAAAATACTAAAAAATCTTATTTACTAAAACATGTTACATTGATATCATATCATTTTCGTCTATTACACATTCCGTTGATTGTTATACGTATAACATATGAGTGTATACGAGTGTATATGAGTGTATACAATTAGTCTTATGGTCCTTTACAACTTGCTTTCTTGATTTTAGCTCAATAAATGATTTTTGAGATCTTGAGTTATCACCTGGTTTAAATAAGTGGTTTCTAAGCCGAGAGTGTTTGATAATGGTTATGGAGTGGTCTTGATTAGTTTTGGGCATGTGTTCATTGATTTTAAGGGTCATTCGTGTGGTTTCGTTTTCGGTTGTGTTTCTTTATAAACAATTAGTACAAGTTTTCAGTTGTCATTTATAGTGTCATTTCAATGATTTTAATCATTGGATTCGATTATAGAAGTTCATGAGTATCTTTAGAAGACTTAAAAATCAAAACTCCATGGAATCGGATATTGTAATTGTAAGCAACAAACTATCCAAGCGTGAACTACTATTGTTTAATGAAACTACATTCTTTCCCATTATTTTGATAAGCTTTCTTGAATAACTCGATGTAGTAATTCGTAGTTGCACAATTTTAATTCAAATACTAAAAAATCTTATTTACTAAAACATGTTACCATGATTTGATATTATTTTCGTCTATTACACATTGCGTTGATTGCTATACGTATGGCATATAAGTGTATACGAGCGTATATGAGTATATACAATTAGTGTTTTGGTCCTTTACAACTTGCTTTCTTGCCTTGATGCTTAATAAATGATTTTGGAGATTAAAAGTTATCACTTGGTTTAAATAAGTGGCTTTTTAAGCGGAGAGTGTTCGATAATGGTTGGGGAGTGATCTTGATTAGGTTTGGGCATGAGTTCATTGATTTCAAGGGTCATTCGTGTAGTTTCGTGTTCGGTTTGTGTTTCTTTATAAACAATTAGTATAAGTTTTCAGCTGTCATTTATAATGTCATTTTAATGATTGTAATCATTGGATTCGATTAAATTAGTTCATGAGTGTGTTTAGAATACTTAAAAAAGGAAACTCCATGGAATCCGATGTTGTTATTGTAAGCAACAAACTATTCAAATGTGAACTACTATTGTTTAATATTTTTGCAAAACTACATTCTTTCCCATGTATTTTGATAAGCTTTATTGAATAACTCGATGTAGTAATTCGTAGTTGCACAGTTTTGATTAAAATACTAAACAATCTTATTTACTAAAACATGTTACCATGATTTGATATCATTTTCGTCTATCACACATTGCGTTGATTGCTATACGTATGGCATATGAGTGTATACGAGTGTATATGAGTGTATAGAATTAGTGTTTTGGTCGTTTACAACTTCCTTTCTTGCCTTGTTGCTAAATAAATTATTTTGGAGATTGAAAGTTATCACTTGGTTTAAATAAGTGGCTTTTTAAGCCGAGAGTGTTTGATAATGGTTGTGGAATGGTCTTGATTAGTTTTGGGCATGAGTTCATTGATTTCAAGGGTCATTCGTGTGTTTTCGTGTTCGATTTGTGTTTCTTTATAAAAGGGTAGTACCATTTTTCAGTTGTCATTTACAGTATCATTTCACTAATTGTAATCATCGGATTCGATTATATTAGTTCATTAGTGTGTTTAGAAGACTTAAAAAAGGAAACTGCATAGAATCGGATGTTGCTATTGCAAGCAACAAACTATCCAAGCGTGAACTACTATTGTTTAATGTTTTTATAAAACTACATTTTTTACCACGTATTTTGATAAGCTTTCTTGAATAACTCGATTTAGTAATTCGTAGTTGCACAATTTTGATTAAAATACTAAAAAATCTTATTTACTAAAACATGTTATCTTAATTTCATATCATTTTCGTCTATTACACATTGCGCTGATTGTTATACGTATAACATATGAGTGTATGCGAGTGTATAAGAGTGTATACAATTAGTGTTCTGGTCCTTTACAACTTGCTTTCTTGCATTGATGCTTAATAAATGATTTTTGAGATTTTGAGTTATCACCTGGTTTAAATAAGTGGCTTTCTAAGCCGAGACTGTTTGATAATGGTTGTGGAGTGGTCTTGATTAGTTTTGGGCATGTGTTCATTGATTTTAAGGGTAATTCGTGTGGTTTCGTGTTCGGTTTGTGTTTTTTTATAAACAATAAGTACAAGTTTTCAGTTGTCATTTATAGTGTCATTTCAATGATTGTAATCATTGGATTCGAGTATAGTAGTTCATGAGTATATTTAGAAGACTTAAAAATCAAAACTCCATGGAATCGGATGTTGTTATTGTAAGCAACAAACTATCCAAGCGTGAACTACCATTGTTTAATGTTTTGTAAAACTACATTCTTTCCCATGTATTTGGATAAGCTTTCTTGAATAATTCGATGTAGTAATTCGTAGTTGCATAATTTTAATTAAAATACTAAAAAATCTTATTTACTAAAACTTGTTACCATGATTTGATATCATTTTCGTCTATCACACATTGCATTGATTGCTATACGTATGGCATTTGAGTGTATACGAGTGTATATGAGTGTATACAATTAGTGTTTTAGTCCTTTACAACTTGCTTTCTTGCCTTGATGCTCAATAAATGATTTTGGAGATTGATAGTTATCACTTGGTTTAAATAAGTGGCTTTTTAAGCCGAGAGTGTTTGATAATAGTTGTAGAATGGTCTTGATTAGTTTTGGGCATGAGTTCATTGATTTCAAGGGTCATTAGTGTGGTTTCGTGTTCGGTTTGTGTTTCTTTGTAACCAATTAGTACCAGTTTTCAGTTGTCATTTATAGTGTCATTTAACTGATTGTAATCATGGGATTTGATTATATTAGTTCATGAGTGTGTTTAGAAGGCTTCAAAAATGAAAACTCCATGGAATCGGAGGTTGTTATTGTAAGCAACAAACTATCCAAGCGTGAACTACTATTGTTTAATGTTTTTGTAAAACTACATTCTTTCCCATGTATTTTGATAAGCTTTCTTGAATAACTCGATATAGTAATTCGTAGTTGCACAATTTTGATTAAAATACAAAAAAATCTTATTTACTAAAACATGTTACCATGATTTTCATTTCATTTTCGTCCATCACACCTTGCGTTGATTATTATACGTTTGACATATAACTGTATACGAGTGTATATGAGTGTATACAATTAGTGTTTTGGTCCTTTACAACTTGCTTTCTTGCCTTTGTGCTCAATAAATGATTTTGGAGATCGAAAGCTATCACTTGGTTTAAATAAGCGGCTTTTTAAGCCGAGAGTGTTTGATAATGGTTGTGGAGTGGTCTTGATTATTTTTGGGTATGAGTTGTTGATTTTAAGGGTCATTCGTGTGGTTTCATGTTCGGTTTGTGTTTCTTTATAAACGGTTAGTACCAGTTTTCAATTTTCATTTATAGTGTCTTTTCACTGATTGTAAACATCGGATTCGATTATATTAGTTCATGAGTGTGTTTAGAAGGCTTAAAAATCAAAACTCCATGGAATCGGAGCTTGTTATTGTAAGCAACAAACTATCCAAGCGTGAACTCCTAATGTTTAATATTTTTGTGAAACTACATTCTTTCCCGTGTATTTTCATAAGCTTTCCTTAATAACTCGATGTAGTAATTCGTAGTTACACAATTTTGATTAAAATATAAAAAAATCTTATTTACTAAAACATGTTACAATGATTTGGTATCATTTTCGTCTATCACACATTGCGCTGATTGTTATACGTATGACATATGTGTGTATACGAGTGTATATGAGTGTATACAATTAGTGTTTTGGTCATTTACAGCTTGCTTTCTTGCCTTGGTGCTCAATAAATGATTTTGAAGATCGAAAGTTATCACTTGGTTTAAATAAATGGCTTTTTAAGCCGAGAGTGTTTGATAATGGTTGTGGAGTGGTCTTGATTATTTTTGGGTATGAGTTGTTGATTTTAAGGGTCATTCGTATGGTTTCGTGTTCGGTTTGTTTTTCTTTATAAACGATTAGTACCAGTTTTCAATTTTCATTTATAGTGTCATTTCACTGATTGTAATCATCGGATTCGAATATATTAGTTCATGAGTGTGTTTAGAAGGCTTAAAAATCAAAACTCCATTGAATCGGAGGTTGTTATTGGAAGCAACAAACTAACCATGTGTGAACTCATATTTTTTAATGTTTTTGTAAAACTACATTCTTTTCCGTGTATTTTGTTAAACTGTCTTGAATAACTCGATGCACCAATACGTAGTTTCACAATTTTGATTAAAATAGACATAAATCTTATTTACTACATCATGTTTCCATGATTTGATATCATTTGCGTCTATCACACATTGCGTTGATTGTTATACGTATGACATATGAGTGTATACGAGTGTATATGAGTGTATACAAGTAGTGTTTTGGTCCTTTACAACTTGCCTTCTTGCCTTGATGCTCAATAAATGATTTTGGAGATTGAAAGTTATCACTTGGTTTAAATAAGTGGCTTTTTAAGCCGAGAGTGTTTGATAATAGTTGTGGAATGGTCTTGATTTGTTTTGGGCATGAGTTCATTGATTTCAAGGGTCATTCGTGTGGTTTCATGTTTGATTTGTGTTTCTTTATAACCAATTAGTACTAGTTTTCAGTTGTCATTTATAGTGTCATTTCACTGATTGAAATCATCGGATTCGATTATATTAGTGTATGAGTGTGTTTAGAAGGCTTAAAAAACAAAACTCCAAGGAATCGGAGGTAGTTATTGTAAGCAACAAACTATCCGAGCGTGAACTACTGTTGTTTAGTGTTTTTGTAAAACTACATTCTTTGCCATGTATTTTGATAAGCTTTCTTGAATAACTCGATATATTAATTCGTAGTTGCATAATTTTGATTAAAATACAAAAAAATCTTATTTACTAAAACATGTTACCATGATTTCATTTCATTTTCGTCTATCACACATTGCGTTGATTATTATACGTATGACTTATGAGTGTGTACGAGTGTATATGAGTGTATACAATTAGTGTTTTGGTCCTTTACAACTTGCTTTCTTGTCTTTGTGCTCAATAAATGATTTTGGAGATTGAAAGTTATCACTTGGTTTAAATAAGTGGCTTTTTAAGCCGAGAGTGTTTGATAATAGTTGTGGAATGGTCATGATTTGTTTTGGGCATGAGTTCATTTTTTTCAAGGGTCATTCGTGTGGTTTCGTGTTCGATTTGTGTTTCTTTATAACCAATTAGTACCAGTTTTCAGTTGTCATTTATAGTGTCATTTCAATGATTGTAATCATTGAATTCGATTATATTAGTTCATGAGTGTGTTTAGAAGACTTAAAAATTAAAACTCCATGGAATCGGAGGTTGTTATTGTAAGCATCAAACTATCAAAGCATGAAATACAATTATTTAATGTTTTTGTAAAACTACATTCTTTCCCATGTATTTCGATAAGCTTTCTATAATAACTCGATGTAGTAATTCGTAGTTGCACAGTTTTGATTAACATACAAAAAAATGTTATTTACTAAAACATATTACCATGATTTCATTTCATTTTCGTCTATCACACATTGCGTTGATTATTATACGTTTGACATATGACTGTATACGAGTGTATATGAGTGTATACAATTAGTGTTTTGGTCCTTTACAACTTGCTTTCTTGCCTTTGTGCTGAATAAATGATTTTGGAGATCGAAAGTTATCCCTTGGTTTAAATAAGTGGCTTTTTAAGCCGGGAGTGTTTGATAATGGTTGTGGAGTGGTCTTCATTATTTTTGGGTATGAGTTGTTGATTTTAAGGGTCATTCGTGTGGTTTTGTGTTCGGTTTGTGTTTCTTTATAAACGGTTAGTACCAATTTTCAATTTTCATTTATAGTGTCATTTCACTGATTGTAATCATCGGATTCGAATATATTAGTTCATGAGTGTGTTTAGAAGGCTAAAAAATCAAAATTCCATTCAATCGGAGGTTGTTATTGTAAGCAACAAACTAACCATGTGTGAACTCCAATTTTTTAATGTTTTTGTAAAACTAAATTCTTTTCCATGTATTTTTTTAAACTTTTTTGAATAACTTAATGCACCAATACGTAGTTTCACAATTTTGATTAAAATACACGTAAATCTTATTTACTACATCATGTTACCATGATTTGATATCATTTGCGTCTATCACACATTGCGTTGATTGTTATACGTATGACATATGAGTGTATACGAGTGTATATGAATGTATACACGTAGTGTTTTGGTCCTTTGCAACTTGCCTTCTTGCCTTGATGCTCAATAAATTATTTTGGAGATTGAAAGTTATCACTTAGTCTAAATAAGTGGCTTTTTAAGCCGAGAGTGTTTGATAATAGTTGTGGAATGGTCTTGATTAGTTTTGGGCATGAGTTCATTGATTTCAAGGGTCATTCGTGTGGTTTCATGTTTGATTTGTGTTTCTTTATAACCAATTAGTACCAGTTTTCAGTTGTCATTTATAGTGTCATTTCATTGATTGAAATCATCGAATTCGATTATATTAGTTCATGAGTGTGTTTAGAAGGCTTAAAAATCATAACTCCATGGAATCGGAGGTTGTTATTGTAAGCAACAAACTATCCAAGCGTGAACTACTATTGTTTGATGTTTTTGTAAAACTACATTCTTTGCCATGTATTTTGATAAGCTTTCTTGAATAACTCGATGTAGTAATTCGTAGTTGCATAATTTTGATTAAAATACAAAAAAATCTTATTTACTAAAACATGTTACCATGATTTCATTTCATTTTCGTCTTTCACACATTGCGTTGATTATTATACGTATGACATATGAGTGTATACGAGTGTATATGAGTATATACAACTAGTGTTTTGGTCCTTTACAACTTGCTTTCTTGCCTTTGTGCTCAATAAATGATTTTGGAGATTGAAAGTTATCACTTGGTTTAAATAAGTGGCTTTTTAAGCCGAGAGTGTTTGATAATAGTTGTGGAATGGTCTTGACTAGTTTTGGGCATGAGTTCATTGATTTCAAGGGTAATTCATGTGGTTTCGTGTTCGATTTGTGTTTCTTTATAACCAATTAGTACCAGTTTTCGGTTGTCATTTATATTGTCATTTCAATGATTGTAATCATTGAATTCGATTATATTAGTTCATGATTGTGTTTAGAAGACTTAAAAATCGAAACTCCATGGAATCGGAGGTTGTTATTGTAAGCATCAAACTATCCAAGCGTGAACTACTATTGTTTAATGTTTTTGTAAAACTACATTCTTTCCCATGTATTTTGATAAGCTTTCTTTAATAACTCGATGTAGTAATTCATAGTTGCATAGTTTTGATTAAAATACAAAAAAATCTTATTTACTAAAACATGTTACCATGATTTCATTTCATTTTCGTCTATCACACATTGCGTTGATTATTATACGTTTGTCATTTATAGTGTCATTTCACTGATTGTAATCATCGGATTCGAATATATTAGTTCATGAGTGTGTTTAGAAGGCTTAAAAATCATAACTCCATTGAATCGGAGGTTGTTATTGTAAGCAACAAAGTAACCACGTGTGAATTCCTATTTTTTAATGTTTTTGTAAAACTACATTCTTTTCCATGTATTTTGTTAAACTTTCTTGAATAACTCGATGCACCAATTCGTAGTTTCACAATTTTGATTAAAATACACATAAATCTTATTTACTACATCATGTTACCATGATTTGATATCCTTTGCGTCTATCACACAATGCGTTGATTGTTATACGTATGACATATGAGTGTATACGAGTGTATGTGAGTGTATACAAGTAGCGTTTTGGTCCTTTACAACTTGCTTTCTTCCCTTTGTGCTGAATAAATGATTTTGGAGATCGAAAGTTATCACTTGGTTTAAATAAGTGGCTTTTTAAGCCGAGAGTGTTTGATAATGGTTGTGGAGTGGTCTTGATTATTTTTGGGTATGAGTTGTTGATTTTAAGGGTCATTCGTGTGGTTTCGTGTTCGGTTCGTGTTTCTTTATAAACGGTTAGTACCAGTTTTCAATTTTCATTTATAGTGTCTTTTCACTGATTGTAAACATCGGATTCGATTATATTAGTTCATGACTGTGTTTAGAAAGCTTAAAATTCAAAACTCCATAGAATCAGAGGTTGTTATTGTAAGCAAGAAACTAACCAAGCGTGAACACCTATTGTTTAATGTTTTTCTAAAACTACATTGTTTTCCATGTATTTTGTTAAGCTTTCTTGAATAACTCAATGCAATAATTCGTAATTTCACAATTTGATTTATTAAAATACTCATAAATCTTATTTACTACATCATGTTACCCTGATTTGATATCATTTGCGTCTATCACACATTACGTTAATTGATATACTTATGACATATGAGTGTATACGAGTGTATATGAGTGTATACAAGTAGTGTTTTAGTCCTTTACAACTTGCTTTCTTGCCTTGATGCTCAATAAATGATTTTGGAGATTGAAAGTTATCACTTGGTTTAAATAAGTGGCTTTTTAAGCCGAGAGTGTTTGATAATGGTTGTGGAATGGTCTTGATTAGTTTTGGGCATGAGTTCATTGATTTCAAGGGTCATTCGTGTGGTTTCTTGTTCGGTTTGTGTTTCTTTATAAACAATTAGTACAAGTTTTCAGTTGTCATGTATAGTGTCATTTCAACGATTGTAATCATGGGATTCAATTATATTAGTTCATGAGTGTGTTTAGAAGGCTTAAAAATCAAAACTCCATGGAATCGGAGCTTGTTATTGTATGCAACAAACTATCCAAGCGTGAACTCCTATTGTTTAATGTTTTTGTAAAACTACATTTTTTCCCGTGTATTTTGATAAGCTTTCTTGAATAACTGGTTGTAGTAATTCGTAGTTACACAATTTTGATTAAAATAGAAAAAATCTTATTTACTAAAACATGTTACCATGATTTGGTATCATTTTCGTCTATCACACATTGCGCTGGTTGTTATACGTATGACATATGAGTGTATACGAGTGTATTTGAGTGTATACAATTAGTGTTTTGGTCCCTTACAGCTTGCTTTCTTGCCTTGGTGCTCAATAAATGATTTTGGAGATCGAAAGTTATCACTTGGTTTAAATAAGTGGCTTTTTAAGCCGAGAGTGTTTGATAATGGTTGTGCAGTGGTCTTCATTATTTTTGGGTATGAGTTGGTGATTTTAAGGGTCATTCGTGTGGTTTCGTGTTCGGTTTGTGTTCTTTATAAACAATTAGTACCAATTTTCAATTTTCATTTATAGTGTCATTTCACTGATTGTAATCATCGGATTTGAATATATTAGTTATGAGTGTGTTTAGAAGGCTTAAAAATCAAAACTCCATTGAATCGGAGGTTGTTATTGTAAGCAACAAACTAACCACGTGTGTATTCCTATTTTTTAATGTTTTTGTAAAACTACATTCTTTTCCATTTATTTTGTTAAACTTTCTTGAATAACTTGATGCACCAATTCGTAGTTTCACAATTTTGATTAAAATACACATAAATCTTATTTACTACATCATGTTACCATGATTTGATATCATTTGCGTCTATCACACATTGCGTTGATTGTTATACGTATGACATATGAGTGTATACGAGTGTATATGAGTGTATACAAGTAGTGTTTTGGTCCTTTACAACTTGCCTTCTTGCCTTGATGCTCAATAAATGATTTTGGAGATTGAAAGTTATCACTTGGTTTAAATAAGTGGCTTTTTAAGCCGAGAGTGTTTGATAATAGTTGTGGAATGGTCTTGATTAGTTTTGGGCCTGAGTTCGTTGATTTCAAGGGTCATTCGTGTGGTTTCGTGTTCTATTTGTGTTTCTTTATAACCAATTAGTACCAGTTTTCAGTTGTCATTTATAGTGTCATTTCACTGATTGAAATCAGCGGATTCGATTATATTAGGTCATGAGTGTGTTTAGAAGGCTTAAAAATCAAAACTTCATGGAATCGGAGGTTGTTATTATAAGCAACAAACTATCCAAGCGTGAACTACTTTTGTTTAATGTTTTTGTAAAACTACATTCTTTGCCATGTATTTTGATAAGCTTTCTTGAATAACTCGATGTAGTAATTCGTAGTTGCACAATTATGATTAAAATAGAAAAAAATCTTATTTACTAAAACATGTTAACATGATTTGGTATCATTTTCGTCTATCACACATTACGCTGATTGTTATACGTATGACATATGAGTGTATACGAGTGTATATGAGTGTATACAATTAGTGTTTTGGTCCTTTACAGCTTGCTTTCTTGCCTTGGCGCTCAATAAATGATTTTGGAGATCGAAAGTTATCACTTGGTTTAAATAAGTGGCTTTGTAAGCCGAGAGTGTTTGATAATGGTTGTGCAGTGGTCTTCATTATTTTTGGGTATGAGTTGGTGATTTTAAGGGTCATTCGTGTGGTTTCGTGTTCGGTTTGTGTTTCTTTATAAACTATTAGTACCAGTTTTCAATTTTCATTTATAGTGTCATTTCACTGATTGTAATCATCGGTTTAGAATATATTAGTTCATGAGTGTGTTTAGAAGGCTTAAAAATCAAAACTCCATTGAATCGGAGGCTGTTATTGTAAGCAACAAACTAACCACGTGTGAATTCCTATTTTTTAATGTTTTTGTAAAACTACATTCTTTTCCATGTATTTTGTTAAACTTTCTTGAATAACTCGATGCTCCAATTCGTAGTTTCACAATTTTGATTAAAATACACATAAATCTTTTTTACTACATCATGTTTCCATGATTTGATATCCTTTGCGTCTATCACACATTGCGTTGATTGTTATACGTATGACATATGAGTGTATACGAGTGTATATGAGTGTATACAAGTAGCGTTTTGGTCCTTTACAACTTGCCTTCTTGCCTTGATGCTCAATAAATGATTTTGGAGATTGAAAGTTATCACTTGGTTTAAATAAGTGGCTTTTTAAGTCGAGAGTGTTTGGTAATTGTTGTGGAATGGTCTTGATTAGTTTTGGGCATGAGTTTATTGATTTCAAAGGTCATTCGTGTGGTTTTGTTTTCGATTTGTGTTTCTTTATAACCAATTAGTACCGGTTTTCAGTTGTCATTTATTGTGTCATTTCACTGATTGTAATCATCGGATTCGAATATATTAGTTCATGAGTGTGTTTAGAAGGCTTAAAAATCAAAACTCCATTGAATCGGAGGTTGTTATTGTAAGCAACAAACTAACCACGTGTGAACTCCTATTTTTTAATGTTTTTGTAAAACTACATTCTTTTCCATGTATTTTGTTAAACTTTCTTGAATAACTCGATGCACCAATTTGTAGTTTCACAATTTTGATTAAAATACATGTAAATCTTATTTAGTACATCATGTTACCATGATTTGATATCATTTGCGTCTATCACACATTGCGTTGATTGTTATACGTATGACATATGAGTGTATACGAGTGTATATGAGTGTATACAAGTAGCGTTTTGGTCCTTTACAACTTGCCTTCTTGCCTTGATGCTCAATAAATGATTTTGGAGATTGAAAGTTATCACTTGGTTTAAATAAGTGGCTTTTTAATCCGAGAGTGTTTGATAATAGTTGTGGAATGGTCTTGATTAGTTTTGGGCATGAGTTCATTGATTTCAAAGGTCATTCGTGTGGTTTCGTATTCGATTTGTGTTTCTTTATAACCAATTAGTACCAGTTTTCAGTTGTCATTTGTAGTGTCATTTCACTGATTGAAATCATCGGATTCGATTATATTAGTTCATGAGTGTGTTTAAAAGGCTTAAAAATCAAAACTCCATGGAATCGGAGGTTGTTATTGTAAGCAACAAACTATCTAAGCGTGAACTACTATTGTTTAATGTTTTTGTAAAACTACATTCTTTGCCATGTATTTTGATAAGCTTTCTTGAATAACTCGATGTAGTAATTCGTAGTTGAACAATTTTGATTAAAATAGAAAAAAAATCTTATTTACTAAAACATGTTACCATGATTTGGTATCATTTTCGTCTATCACACATTGCGCTGATTGTTATACGTATGACATATGAGTGTATACAAGTGTATATGGGTGTATACAATTAGTGTTTTGGTCCTTTACAGCTTGCTTTCTTGCCTTGGTGCTCAATAAATGATTTTGGAGATCGAAAGTTATCACTTGGTTTAAATAAGTGGCTTTTTAAGCCGAGAGTGTTTGATAATGGTTGTGGAGTGGTCTTGATTATTTTTCGGTATGAGTTGTTGATTTTAAGGGTCATTCGTGTGGTTTCGTGTTCGGTTTGTTTTTCTTTATAAACGGTTAGTACCAGTTTTCAATTTTCAATTATAGTGTCCTTTCACTGATTGTAAACATCGGATTCGAATATATTAGTTCATGAGTGTGTTTAGAAGGCTTAAAAATCAAAACTCCATTGAATCGGAGGTTGTTATTGTAAGCAACAAACTAACCATGTGTGAACTCATATTTTTTAATGTTTTTGTAAAACTACATTTATTTTCCATGTCCTTTGTTAAACTTTCTTGAATAACTCGATGCACCAATACGTAGTTTCACAATTTTGATTAAAATACACATAAATCTTATTTACTACATCATGTTATCATGATTTGATATCATTTGCGTCTATCACACATTGCGTTGATTGTTATACGTATGACATATGAGTGTATACGAGTGTATATGAGTGTATACAAGTAGTGTTTGGGTCCTTTACAACTTGCCTTCTTGCCTTGATGCTCAATAAATGATTTTGGAGATTGAAAGTTATCAGTTGGTTTAAATAAGTGGCTTTTTAAGCCGAGAGTGTTTGATAATAGTTGTGGAATGGTCTTGATTAGTTTTGGGCATGAGTTCAATGATTTCAATTGTCATTCGTGTGGTTTCATGTTCGATTTGTGTTTCTTTATAACCAATTAGTACCAGCTTTCAGTTGGCATTTATAGTGTCATTTCACTGATTGAAATCATCGGATTCGATTATATTAGTTCATGAGTGTGTTTAGAAGGCTCAAAAATCAAAACTCCATGGAATCGGAGGTTCTTATTGTAAGGAACAAACTATCCAAGCGTGAACTACTATTGTTTAATGTTATTGTAAAACTACATTCTTTACCATGTATTTTGATAAGCTTTCATGAATAACTCGATGTAGTAATTAGTAGTTGCACAATTTTGATTAAAATACAAAAAAATCTTATTTACTAAAACATGTTACCATGATTTGGTATCATTTTCGTCTATCACACATTGCGCTGATTGTTATACGTATGACATATGAGTGTATACGAGTGTATATGAGTGTATACAATTAGTGTTTTGGTCCTTTACAGCTTGCTTTCTTGCCTTGGTGCTCAATAAATGATTTTGGAGAACGAAAGGTATCACTTGGTTTAAATAAGTTGCTTTTTAAGCCGAGAGCGTTTGATAATAGTTGTGGAATGGTCTTGATTAGTTTTGGGCATGAGTTCATTGATTTCAAAGGTCATTAGTGTGGTTTCGTGTTCGATTTGTGTTTCTTTATAACCAATTAGTACCAGTTTTCAGTTGTCATTTATAGTGTCATTTCACTGATTGAAATTATCGGATTCGATTATATTAGTTCATGAGTGTGTTTAGAAGGCTCAAAAATCAAAACTCAATGGAATCGGAGGTTCTTATTGTAAGCAACAAACTATCCAAGCGTGAACTACTATTGTTTAATGTTATTGTAAAACTACATTCTTTGCCATGTATTTTGATAAGCTTTCATGAATAACTCGATGTAGTAATTCGTAGTTGCACAATTTTGATTAAAATACAAAAAAATCTTATTTACTAAAGCATGTTACCATGATTTCATTTCATTTTCGTCTATCACACATTGCGTTGATTATTATACGTATGACATATGAGTGTATACGAGTGTATATGAGTGTATACAATTAGTGTTTTGGTCCTTTACAACTTGCTTTCTTGCCTTTGTGCTCAATAAATGATTGTGGAGATCGAAAGTAATCACTTGGTTTAAATAAGTGGCTTTTTAAGCCGAGAGTGTTTGATAATGGTTGTGAAGTGGTCTTGATTATTTTTGGGTATGAGTTGTTGATTTTAAGGGTCATTCGTGTGGTTTCGTGTTCGGTTTGTGTTTCTTTATAAACGGTTAGTACCAGTTTTCAATTTTCATTTATAATGTCTTTTCACTGATTGTAGACATCGGATTCGATTATATTAGTTCATAAGTGTGTTTAGAAGGCTTAAAAATCAAAACTCCATGGAATCGAAGGTTGTTATTGTAAGCAACAAACTATCTAAGCGTGAACTACTATTGTTTAATGTTTTTGTAAAACTACATTCTTTGCCATGTATTTTGATAAGCTTTCTTGAATAACTCGATGTAGTAATTCGTAGTTGAACAATTTTGATTAAAATCGAAAAAAAATCTTATTTACTAAAACATGTTACCATGATTTGGTATCATTTTCGTCTATCACACATTGTGCTGATTGTTATACGTATGACATATGAGTGTATACAAGTGTATATGGGTGTATACAATTAGTGTTTTGGTCCTTTACAGCTTGCTTTCTTGCCTTGGTGCTCAATAAATGATTTTGGAGATCGAAAGTTATCACTTGGTTTAAATAAGTGGCTTTTTAAGCCGAGAGTGTTTGATAATGGTTGTGGAGTGGTCTTGATTATTTTCGGTATGAGTTGTTGATTTTAAGGGTCATTCGTGTGGTTTCGTGTTCGGTTTGTTTTTCTTTATAAACGGTTAGTACCAGTTTTCAATTTTCAATTATAGTGTCCTTTCACTGATTGTAAACATCGGATTCGAATATATTAGTTCATGAGTGTGTTTAGAAGGCTTAAAAATCAAAACTCCATTGAATCGGAGGTTGTTATTGTAAGCAACAAACTAACCATGTGTGAACTCATATTTTTAATGTTTTTGTAAAACTACATTTATTTTCCATGTACTTTGTTAAACTTTCTTGAATAACTCGATGCACCAATACGTAGTTTCACAATTTTGATTAAAATACACATAAATCTTATTTACTACATCATGTTACCATGATTTGATATCATTTGCGTCTATCACACATTGCGTTGATTGTTATACGTATGACATATGAGTGTATACGAGTGTATATGAGTGTATACAAGTAGTGTTTGGGTCCTTTACAACTTGCCTTCTTGCCTTGATGCTCAATAAATGATTTTAGAGATTGAAAGTTATCAGTTGGTTTAAATAAGTGGCTTTTTAAGCCGAGAGTGTTTGATAATAGTTGTGGAATGGTCTTGACTAGTTTTGGGCATGAGTTCAATGATTTCAATTGTCATTCGTGTGGTTTCATGTTCGATTTGTG
Source organism: Flaveria robusta (assembly GCA_025506415.1). Taxonomy (NCBI): domain Eukaryota; kingdom Viridiplantae; phylum Streptophyta; class Magnoliopsida; order Asterales; family Asteraceae; genus Flaveria; species Flaveria robusta. Next base: position 17,696,014 of record CM046474.1, read on the forward strand.
TTTCTTTATAACCAATTAGTACCAGCTTTCAGTTGGCATTTATAGTGTCATTTCACTGATTGAAATCATCGGATTCGATTATATTAGTTCATGAGTGTGTTTAGAAGGCTCAAAAATCAAAACTCCATGGAATCGGAGGTTCTTATTGTAAGGAACAAACTATCCAAGCGTGAACTACTATTGTTTAATGTTATTGTAAAACTACATTCTTTACCATGTATTTTGATAAGCTTTCATGAATAACTCGATGTAGTAATTAGTAGTTGCACAATTTTGATTAAAATACAAAAAATCTTATTTACTAAAACATGTTACCATGATTTGGTATCATTTTCGTCTATCACACATTGCGCTGATTGTTATACGTATGACATATGAGTGTATACGAGTGTATATGAGTGTATACAATTAGTGTTTTGGTCCTTTACAGCTTGCTTTCTTGCCTTGGTGCTCAATAAATGATTTTGGAGAACGAAAGGTATCACTTGGTTTAAATAAATTGCTTTTTAAGCCGAGAGCGTTTGATAATAGTTGTGGAATGGTCTTGATTAGTTTTGGGCATGAGTTCATTGATTTCAAAGGTCATTCGTGTGGTTTCGTGTTCGATTTGTGTTTCTTTATAACCAATTAGTACCAGTTTTCAGTTGTCATTTATAGTGTCATTTCACTGATTGAAATTATCGGATTCGATTATATTAGTTCATGAGTGTGTTTAGAAGGCTCAAAAATCAAAACTCAATGGAATCGAAGGTTCTTATTGTAAGCAACAAACCATCCAAGCGTGAACTACTATTGTTTAATGTTATTGTAAAACTACATTCTTTGCCATGTATTTTGATAAGCTTTCATGAATAACTCGATGTAGTAATTCGTAGTTGCACAATTTTGATTAAAATACAAAAAATCTTATTTACTAAAGCATGTTACCATGATTTCATTTCATTTTCGTCTATCACACATTGCGTTGATTATTATACGTATGACATATGAGTGTATACGAGTGTATATGAGTGTATACAATTAGTGTTTTGGTCCTTTACAACTTGCTTTCTTGCCTTTGTGCTCAATAAATGATTGTGGAGATCGAAAGTAATCACTTGGTTTAAATAAGTGGCTTTTAAGCCGAGAGTGTTTGATAATGGTTGTGAAGTGGTCTTGATTATTTTTGGGTATGAGTTGTTGATTTTAAGGGTCATTCGTGTGGTTTCGTGTTCGGTTTGTGTTTCTTTATAAACGGTTAGTACCAGTTTTCAATTTTCATTTATAATGTCTTTTCACTGATTGTAGACATCGGATTCGATTATATTAGTTCATAAGTGTGTTTAGAAGGCTTAAAAATCAAAACTCCATTGAATCGGAGGTTGTTATTGTAAGCAACAAACTAACCAAGCGTGAACTCCTATTGTTTAATGTTTTTCTACAACTACATTCTTTTCCATGTATTTTGTTAAGCTTTCTTGAATAACTCAATGAAACAATTCGTAGTTTCACAATTTTGATTCAAATACTCATAAACCTTATTTACTACATCATGTTAACATGATTTGATATCATTTGCGTCTATCACACATTACGTTGATTGTTATAAGTATGACATATGTGTGTATACAAATAGTGTTTTGGTCCTTTACAACTTGCTTTCTTGCCTTGATGCTCAGTAATTGATTGTGGACATTGAAAGTTATCACTTGGTTTAAATAAGTGGCTTTTTAAGCCGAGAGTGTTTGATAATGGTTATGACATGGTCTTGATTAGTTTTGGGCATGAGTTCATTGATTTCAAGGGTCATTCATGTGTTTTCGTGTTTGATTTTTGTTTCTTTATAAACAATTATTACCGGTTTTCAGTTGTCATTTATAGTGTCATTTCACTGATTGTAATCATCGGATTCGATTATATTAGTTCATGAGTGTGTTTAGAAGGCTTAAAAATCAAAACTCCATGGAATCGGAGGTTGTTATTGTAAGCAACAAACTATCCAAGCGTGAACTACTATTGTTTAACGTTTTTGTAAAACTACATTCTTTCCCATGTATTTTGATAAGCTTTCTTGAATAACTCGATGTACTAATTCGTAGTTGCACAATTTTGATTAAAATACAAAAAAATCTTATTTACTAAAACATGTTACCATGATTTCATTTCATTTTCGTCTATCACACATTGCGTTGATTATTATATGTATGACATATGAGTGTATGCGAGTGTATATGAGTGTATACAATTAGTGTTTTGGTCCTTTACAACTTGTTTTCTTGCCTTCATGCTAAATAAATGAATTTTGGAGATCGAAAGTTATCACTTGGTCTAAATAAATGGCTTTTTAAGCCGAGAGCGTTTGATAATGGTTGTGGAGTGGTCTTGATTAGTTTTGGGTATAGTTCAATGATTTCAAGGGTCATTCGTGTGGTTTCGTGTTCGGTTTGTGTTTATTTATAATCAATTAGTACAAGTTTTCAGTTATCATTTATAGTGTCATTTCAATGATTGTAATCATTGAATTCGATTATATTAGTTCATGACTGTGTTTAGAAGACTTAAAAATCGAAACTCCATAGAATCAGAGGTTGATATTGTAAGCAACAAACTATCCAAGCGTGAACTACTATTGTTTAATCTTTTTGTAAAACTACATTCTTTCCCATGTATTTTGTAAAGCATTCTTGAATAACTCGATGCAATAATTCGTAGTTGCACAATTTTGATTAAAATACTAAAAAATCTTATCTACTAAAACATGTTCCCATGATTTGGAATCATTTTCGTCTATCACACATTGCGCTGATTGTTATATGTATGACATATGAGTGTATACGAGTGTATATGATTGAATACAATTAGTGTTTTGGTCCTTTACAACTTGCTTTCTTGCCTTGGTGCTCAATAAATGATTTTGGAGATCGAAAGTTATCACTTGGTTTAAATAAGTGGCTTTTTAAGCCGAGAGTGTTTGATAATGGTTGAGGAGTGGTCTTGATTATTTTTGGGTATGAGTTGTTGATTTTAAGGGTCATTCGTGTGGTTTCGTGTTCGGTTTGTGTTTCTTTATAAACGGTTAGTACCAGTTTTCAATTTTCATATATAGTGTCATTTCACTGATTGTAAACATCCGATTCGATTATATTAGTTCATGAGTGTGTTTAGAAGGCTTACAAATCAAAACTCCATTGAATCGGTGGTTGTTATTGTAAGCAACAAACTAACCAAGCGTGAACTCCTATTGTTTAATGTTTTTCTAAAACTAGATTCGTTTCCATGTATTTTGTTAAGATTTCTTGAATAACTCGATGCAACAATTCGTAGTTTTACAATTTTGATTAAAATACCATAAATCTTATTTACTAAATCATGTTACCATGATTTGATATCATTTGCGTCTATCACACATTGCGTGGATTGTTATACGTATGACATATGAATGTATACGAGTGTATATGAGTGTATACAAGTTATGTTTTGGTCTTTTACAACTTGCATTCTTGACTTGATGCTCAATAAATGATTTTGGAGATGGAAAGTTATAACTTGGTTTAAATAAGTGTCTTTTTAAGCCGAGAGTGTTTGATAATGGTTGTGGAGTGGTCTTGATTATTTTTAGGTATGAGTTGTTGATTTTAAGGGTCATTCGCGAGGTTTCATGTTCGGTTTGTGTTTCTTTACAAACAATTAGTACAACTTTTCAATTCTCATTTATAGTGTCATTTCAATGATTGTAATCATTGAATTCGATTATATTAGTTCATGAGTGTGTTTAAAAGACTTAAAAATCGAAACTCCACGGAATCGGAGGTTGATATTGTAAGCAACAAACTATCCAAGCGTGAACTACTATTGTTTAATGTTTTCGTAAAACTACATTCTTTCTCATGTAGTTTGTAAAGCTTTTCTTGAATAACTCGATGTAATAATTCGTAGTTGCACAATTTTGATTAAAATACTAAAAAATCTTATCTACTAAAACATGTTACCATGATTTGGTATCATTTTCGTCTATCACATATTGCGCTGATTGTTATATGTATGACATATGAGTGTATACAAGTGTATATGATTGAATACAATTAGTGTTTTCGTCCTTTACAACTTGCTTTCTTGCCTTGGTGCTCAATAAATGATTTTAGAGATCGAAAGTTAGCACTTGGTTTAAATAAGTGGCTTTTTAGGCCCAGAGTGTTTGATAATGGTTGTGGAGTGGTCTTGATTATTTTTTGGTATGAGTTGTTGATTTTAAGGGTCATTCGTGTGGTTTCGTGTTTGGTTTGTGTTTCTTTATAAACTATTAGTACAACTTTTCAGTTCTCATTTATAGTGTCATTTCAATGATTGTAATCATTGAATTCGATTATATTAGTTCATGAGTGTGTTTAAAATACTTAAAAATCGAAACTCCATGGAATCGGTGGTTGATATTGTAAGCAACAAACTATCCAAGCGTGAACTACTATTGTTTAATGTTTTTGTAAAACTACATTCTTTCCCATGTAGTTTGTAAAGCTTTCTTGAATAACTCGATGCAATAATTCGTAGTTGCATAATTTTGATTAAAATACTAAAAAATCTTATTTACTAAAACATGTTACCATGATTTCATTTCATTTTCGTCTATCACACATTGCGTTGATTATTATATGTATGACATATGAGTGTATGCGAGTGTATATAAGTGTATTCAATTAGTGTTTTGGTCCTTTACAACTTGCTTTCTTGCCTTGGTGCTCAATAAATGATTTTGGAGATCGAAAGTTATCACTTGGTTTAAATAAGTGGCTCTTTAAGCCGAGAGCATTTGATAATGGTTGTGGAGTGGTCTTGATTATTTTTGGGTATGAGCTGTTGATTTTAAGGGTCATTCGTGTGGTTTCGTGTTCTGTTTGTGTTTCTTTATAAACAATTAGTACAAGTTTTCAGTTCTCATTTATAGTGTCATTTCAATGATTGTAATCATTGAATTCTATTATATTAGTTCATGAGTGTCTTTAGAAGGCTTAAAAATCAAAACTTCATTGATTCGGAGGTTGTTATAGTAAGCAACAAACTAACCCAGCGTGAACTCCTACTGTTTAATGTTTTTCTAAAACTATATTCTTTTCCACGTATTTTGTTAAGATTTCTTGAATAACTCGATTGCACAATTCGTAGTTTCACAATTTTGATTAAAATACCATAAATCTTATTTACTAAATCATGTTACCATGATTTGATATCATTTGAGTCTATCACACATTGCGTGGATTGTTATACGTATGACATATGAGTGTATACGGGTGTATATGAGTGTATACAAGTTGTGTTTTGGTCTTTTACAACTTGCCTTCTTGCCTTGATGCTCAATAAATGATTTTGGAGATGGAAAGTTATCACTTGGTTTAAATAAGTGGCTTTTTAAGCCGAGAGTGTTTGATAATGGTTGTGGAGTGGTCTTGATTATTTTTAGGTATGAGTTGTTGATTTTAAGGGTCATTCGCGAGGTTTCGTGTTCGGTTTGTGTTTCTTTATAAACAATTAGTAAAACTTTTCAGTTCTCATTTATAGTGTAATTTCAATGATTGTAATCATTGAATTCGATTATATTAGTTCATGAGTGTGTTTAGAAGACTTAAAAATCGAAATTCCAAGGAATCGGAGGTTGATATTGTAAGCAACAAATTATCCAAGCGTGAACTACTATTGTTTAATGTTTTTGTAAAACTACATTCTTTCCCATGTATTTTGTAAAACTTTCTTGAATAACTCGATGTAATAATTCGTAGTTGCACAATTTTGATTAAAATACTAAAAAATCTTATCTACTAAAACATGTTACCATTATTTGATATCATTTTCGTCTATCACACATTGCGCTAATTGTTATATGTATGACATATGAGTGTATACAAGTGTATATGATTGAATACAATTAGTGTTTTCGTCCTTTACAACTTGCTTTCTTGCCTTGGTGCTCAATAAATGATTTTAGAGATCGAAAGTTATCACTTGGTTTAAATAAGTGGCTTTTTAAGCCCAGAGTGTTTGATAATGGTTGTGGAGTGGTCTTGATTATTTTTTGGTATGAGTTGTTGATTTTAAGGGTCATTCGTGTGGTTTCGTGTTTGATTTGTGTTTCTTTATAAACTATTAGTTCAACTTTTCAGTTCTCATTTATAGCGTCATTTCAATGATTGTAATCATTGAATTCGATTATATTAGCTCATGAGTGTGTTTAAAAGACTTAAAAATCGAAACTCCATGGAATCGGAGGTTGATATTGTAAGCAACAAACTATCCAAGCGTGAACTACTATTGTTTAATGTTTTTGTAAAACTACATTCTTTCCCATGTAGTTTGTAAATCTTTCTTGAATAACTCGATGCAATAATTCATAGTTGCATAATTTTGATTAAAATACTAAAAAATCTTATTTACAAAAACATGTTACCATGATTTCATTTCATTTTCGTCTATCACACATTGCGTTGATTATTATATGTATGACATATGAGTGTATGCGAGTGTATATAAGTGTATTCAATTAGTGTTTTGGTCCTTTACAACTTGCTTTCTTGCCTTGGTGCTCAATAAATGATTTTGGAGATCGAAAGTTATCACTTGGTTTAAATAGGTGGCTTTTTAAGCCGAGAGCGTTTGATAATGGTTGTGGAGTGGTCTTGATTATTTCTGGGTATGAGCTGTTGATTTTAAGGGTCATTCGTGTGGTTTCGTGTTCTGTTTGTGTTTCTTTATAAACAATTAGTACAAGTTTTTAGTTCTCATTTATAGTGTCATTTCAATGATTGTAATCATTGAATTCGATTATATTAGTTCATGAGTGTCTTTAGAAGGCTTAAAAATCAAAACTTCATTGATTCGGAGGTTGTTATAGTAAGCAACAAACTAACCCAGCGTGAACTCCTACTGTTTAATGTTTTTCTAAAACTATATTCTTTTCCACGTATTTTGTTAAGATTTCTTGAATAACTCGATTCAACAATTCGTAGTTTCACAATTTTGATTAAAATACCATAAATCTTATTTACTAAATCATGTTACCATGATTTGATATCATTTGCGTCTATCACACATTGCGTGGATTGTTATACGTATGACATATGAGTGTATACGAGTGTATATGAGTGTATACAAGTTGTGTTTTGGTCTTTTACAACTTGCCTTCTTGCCTTGATGCTCAATAAATGATTTTGGAGATGGAAAGTTATCACTTGGTTTAAACAAGTGGCTTTTTAAGCCGAGAGTGTTTGATAATGGTTGTGGAGTGGTCTTGATTATTTTTAGGTATGAGTTGTTGATTTTAAGGGTCATTCGCGAGGTTTCGTGTTCGGTTTGTGTTTCTTTATAAACAATTAGAAAAACTTTTCAGTTCTCATTTATAGTGTCATTTCAATGATTGTAATCATTGAATTCGATTATATTAGTTCATGAGTGTGTTTAGAAGACTTAAAAATCGAAACTCCATGGAATCGGAGGTTGATATTGTAAGCAACAAATTATCCAAGCGTGAACTACTATTGTTGAATGTTTTTGTAAAACTACATTGTTTCCCATGTATTTTGTAAAACTTTCTTGAATAACTCGATGTAATAATTCGTAGTTGCACAATTTTGATTAAAATACTAAAAAATCTATCTACTAAAACATGTTACCATGATTTGGTATCATTTTTATCTATCACACATTGTGCTAATTGTTATATGTATGACATATGAATGTATACGAGTGTATATGATTGAATACAATTAGTGTTTTGGTCCTTTACAACTTGCTTTCTTGCCTTAGTGCTCGATAAATGATTTTGGAGATCGAAAATTATCACTTAGTTTAAATAAGTGGCTTTTTAAGCCCAGAGTGTTTGGTAAGGGTTGTGGAGTGGTCTTGATTATTATTTGGTATGAGTTGTTGATTTTAAGGGTCATTCGTGTGGTTTCGTGTTCGGTTTGTGTTTCTTTATAAACAATTAGTACAACTTTTCAGTTCTCATTTATAGTGTCATTTCAATGATTGTAATCATTGAATTCGATTATATTAGTTTATGAGTGTGTTTAGAAGACTTTAAAATCAAAACTCCATGGAATCGGAGGTTGATATTGTAAGCAACAAACTATCCAATCGTGAACTACTATTGTTTAATGTTTTTGTAAAACTATATTCTTTCCCATGTATTTTGTAAAGCTTTCTTGAATAACTCGATGCAATAATTCGTAGTTGCACAATTTTGATTAAAATACTAAAAAATCTTATTTACTAAAACATGTTAACATGATTTCATTTCATTTTCGTCTATCACACATTGCGTTGATTATTATATGTATGACATATGAGTGTATACAATTAGTGTTTTGGTCCTTTACAACTTACTTTCTTGCTTGGTGCTCAATAAATGATTTTGGAGATCGAAAGTTATCACTTGGTTTAAATAAGTGGCTTTTTAAGCCCAGAATGTTTGATAATGGTTGTGGAGTGGTCTTGATTATTTTTTGGTATGAGTTTTTTATTTTAAGGGTCATTCGTGTGGTTTCGTGTTCGGTTTGTGTTTCTTTATAAACAATTAGTATAAGTTTTCAGTTCTCATTTATAGTGTCATTTCCATGATTGTAATCATTGAATTCGATTATATTAGTTCATGAGTGTGTTTAGAAGACTTAAAAATTGAAACTCCATGGAATCGGAGGTTGATATTGTAAGCAACAAACTATCCAAGCGTGAACTACTATTGTTTAATGTTTCTGTAAAACTACATTCTTTCCCATGTATTTTGTAAAGCTTTCTTGAATAACTCGATGCAATAATTCGTAGTTGCACAATTTTGATTAAAATACAAAAAATTCTTATTTACTAAAACATGTTACCATGATTTCATTTCATTTTCGTCTATCACACATTGCGTTGATTATTATATGTATGACATATGAGTGTATGCGAGTGTATATGAGTGTATACAATTAGTGTTTTGTTCCTTTACAACTTGCTTTCTTGCCTTGGTGCTCAATAAATGATTTTGAAGATCGAAAGTAATCACTTGGTTTAAATAAGTGGCTTTTTAAGCTGAGAGTGTTTGATAATGGTTGTGGAGTGGTCTTGATTATTTTTGGGTATGAGCTGTTGATTTTAAGGGTCATTCGTGTGGTTTTGTGTTCGGTTTGTGTTTCTTTAGAAACAACTAGTACAAGTTTTCAGTTCTCATTTATAGTGTCATTTCAATGATTGTAATCATTGAATTCGGTTATATTAGTTCATGAGTGTGTTTAGAAGGCTTAAAAATCAAAACTCCGTTGATTCGGAGGTTGTTATTGTAAGCAACAAACAAACCAAGCGTGAACTCCTTTTGTTTATTGTTTTTCTAAAACTAGAATCTTTTCCACGTATTTTGTTAAGATTTCTTAAATAACTCGATGCAACAATTCGTAGTTTCACAATTTTGATTAAAATACCATAAATCTTATTTACTAAATCATGTTACCATGATTAGATATCATTTGAGTCTATCACACATTGCGTGGATTGTTATACGTATGACATATGAGTGTATACGAGTGCATATGAGTGTATACAAGTTGTGTTTTGGTCCTTTACAACTTGCCTTCTTGCCTTGATGCTCAATAAATGATTTTGGAGATGGAAAGTTATAACTTGGTTTAAATAAGTGGCCTTTAAACCGAGAGTGTTTGATAATGGTAGTGGAGTGGTCTTGATTATTTTTAGGTATGAGTTGTTGATTTTAAGGGTCATTCGTGAGGTTTCGTGTTCGGTTTGTGTTTCTTTATAAACAATTAGTACAACTTTTGAGTTCTCATTTATAGTGTCATTTCAATAATTGTAATCATTGAATTCGATTATATTAGTTCATGAGTGTGTTTAGAAGACTTAAAAATCGAAACTCCATGGAATCGGAGGTTGATATTGTAAGCAACAAACTATCCAAGCGTGAACTACTATTGTTTAATATTTTTGTAAAACTACATTCTTTCCCATGTATTTTGTAAAGCTTTCTTGAATAACTCGATGTAATAATTCGTAGTTGCACAATTTTGATTAAAATACTAAAAAATATTATCTACTAAAACATGTTACCATGATTTGGTATCATTTTCGTCTATCACACATTGCGCTGATTGTTATATGTATGACATATGAGTGTATACGAGTGTATATGATTGAATACAATTAGTGTTTTGGTCCTTTACAACTTGCTTTCTTGCCTTGGTGCTCAATAAATGATTTTGGAGATCGAAAGTTATCACTTCGTTCAAATAAGTGGCTTTTTAAGCCCAGAGTGTTTGATAATGGTTGTGGAGTGGTCTTGATTATTTTTTGGTATGAGTTGTTGATTTTAAGGGTCATTCGTGTGGTTTCGTGTTCGGTTTGTGTTTCTTTATAAACAAATAGTACAAGTTTTCAGTTCTCATTTATAGTGTCATTTCCATGATTGTAATCATTGAATTCGATTATATTAGTTCATGAGTGTGTTTAGAAGACTTAAAAATTAAAACTCCATGGAATCGAAGGTTGATATTGTAAGCAACAAACTATCCAAGCGTGAACTACTATTGTTTAATGTTTTTGTAAAACTACATTCTTTCCCATCTATTTTGTAAAGCTTTCTTGAATAACTCGATGTAATAATTCGTAGTTGCACAATTTTGATTAAAATACTAAAAAATCTTATCTACTAAAACATGTTACCATGATTTGGTATCATTTTCGTCTATCACACATTGCGTTGATTGTTATATGTATGACATATGAGTGTATACGAGTGTATATGATTGAATACAATTAGTGTTTTGGTCCTTTACAACTTGCTTTCTTGCCTTGGTGCTCAATAAATGATTTTGGAGATCGAAAGTTATCACTTGGTTCAAATAAGTGGCTTTTAAGCCGAGTGTGTTTGATAATGGTTGTGGAGTGGTCTTGATTATTTTCTAGTATGAGTTGTTGATTTTAAGGGTCATTCGTGTGGTTTCGTGTTCGGTTTGTGTTTCTTTATAAACAATTAGTACAAGTTTTCAGTTCTCATTTATAGTGTCATTTCAATGATTGTAATCATTGAATTCGATTATATTAGTTCATGAGTGTGTTTAGAAGACTTAAAAATCGAAACTCCATGGAATCGGAGGTTGATATTGTAAGCAACAAACTATCCAAGCGTGAACTACTATTGTTTAATGTTTTTGTAAAACTACATTCTTTCCCATGTATTTTGTAAAGCTTTCTTGAATAACTCGATGTAATAATTCGTAGTTGTACAATTTTGATTAAAATACTAAAAAATCTTATATACTAAAACATGTTACCATGATTTGGTATCATTTTCGTCTATCACACATTGCGCTAATTGTTATATGTATGACATATGAGTGTATACGAGTGTATATGATTGAATACAATTAGTGTTTTGGTCCTTTACGACTTGCTTTCTTGCCTTGGTGCTCAATAAATGATTTTGGAGATCGAAAGTTATCACTTCGTTCAAATAAGTGGCTTTTTAAGCCAAGAGTGTTTGATAATGGTTGTGGAGTGGTCTTGATTATTTTTTGGTATGAGTTGTTGATTTTAAGGGTCATTCGTGTGGTTTCGTGTTCGGTTTGTGTTTCTTTATAAACAAATAGTACAAGTTTTCAGTTCTCATTTATAGTGTCATTTCCATGATTGTAATCATTGAATTCGATTATATTAGTTTATAAGTGTGTTTAGAAGACTTAAAAATTAAAACTCCATGGAATCGGAGGTTGATATTGTAAGCAACAAACTATCCAAGCGTGAACTACTATTGTTTAACGTTTTTGTAAAACTACATTCTTTCCCATGTATTTTGTAAAGCTTTCTTGAATAACTCGATGCAATAATTCGTAGTTGCACAATTTTGATTAAAATACTAAAAAATCTTATTTACTAAAACATGTTACCATGATTTCATTTTATTTTCGTCTATCACACATTGCGTTGATTATTATATGTATGACATATGAGCGTATGCGAGTGTATATGATTGTATACAATTAGTGTTTTGGTCCTTTACAACTTGCTTTCTTGCCTTGGTGCTCAATAAATGATTTTGAAGATCGAAAGTTATCACTTGGTTTAAATAAGTGGCTTTTTAAGCCGAGAGTGTTTGATAATGGTTGTGGAGTGGTCTTGATTATTTTTGGGTATGAGTTGTTTATTTTAAGGGTCATTAGTGTGGTTTCGTGTTCGGTTTGTGTTTCTTTATAAACAATTAGTAAAACTTTTCAGTTCTCATTTATAGTGTAATTTCAATGATTGTAATCATTGAATTCGATTATATTAGTTCATGAGTGTGTTTAGAAGACTTAAAATTCGAAACTCCATGGAATCGGAGGTTGATATTGTAAGCAACAAACTATCCAAGCATAAACTACTATTGTTTAATGTTTTTTGAAAACTACATTCTTTCCCATCTATTTTGTAATGGTTTTTTGAATAATTCGATGTAATAATTCGTAGTTGCACAATTTTGATTAAAATACTAAAAAATCTTATCTACTAAAACATGTTACCATGATTGGGTATCATTTTCGTCTATCACACATTGCGCTGATTCTTATATGTATGACATATGAGTGTATACGAGTGTATATGATTGAATACAATTAGTGTTTTGGTCCTTTCCAACTTGCTTTCTTGCCTTGGTGGTCAATAAATGATTTTGGAGATCGAAAGTTATCACTTGGTTCAAATAAGTGGCTTTTAAGCCGAGAGTGTTTGATAATGGTTGTGGAGTGGTCTTGATTATTTTCTAGTATGAGTGGTTGATTTTAAGGGTCATTCGTGTGGTTTCGTGTTCGGTTTGTGTTTCTTTATAAACAATTAGTACAAGTTTTTAGTTCTCATTTATAGTGTCATTTTAATGATTGTAATCATTGAATTCAATTATATTAGTTAATGAGTGTGTTTAGAAGACTTAAAAATTGAAATTCCATGGAATCGGAGGTTGATATTGTAAGCAACAAACTATCCAAGCGTGAACTACTATTGTTTAATGTTTTTTTAAAACTACATTCTTTCCCATGTATTTTGTAAAGCTTTCTTGAATAACTCGATGCAACAATTCGTAGTTGCACAATTTTGATTAAAATACCATAAATCTTATTTACTAAAACATGTTACCATGATTTGGTATCATTTTCGTCTATCACACATTGCGCTGATTGTTATACGTTTGACATATGACTGTGTACGAGTGTATATGAGTGAATACAATTGGTGATTTGGTCCTTTACAACTTTCCTTCTTGCCTTGATGCTCAATAAATGATTTTGGAGATGGAAAGTTATAACTTGGTTTAAATAAGTGGCTTTTTAAGCCGAGAGTGTTTGATAATGGTTGTGGAGTGGTCTTGATTATTTTTGGGTATGAGTTGCTGATTTTAAGGTTCATTCGTGAGGTTTCGTATTCGGTTTGTGTTTCTTTATAAACGTTTAGTACCAGTTTTCAATTTTCATTTATAGTGTCATTTCACAGATTGTAATCATCGGATTCAAATATATTAGTTCATGAGTGTGTTTAGAAGGCTTAAAAATCAAAACTCCATTGAATCGGAGGTTGTTATTGTAAGCAACAAAGTAACCGTGTGTGAACTCCTATTTTTTAATGTTTTTGTAAAATTACATTCTTTTCCATGTATTTTGTTAAATTTTCTTGAATAACTCGATGCACCAATTCGTAGTTTCACAATTTTGATTAAAATACACATAAATCTTATTTACTACATCATGTTACCATGATTTGATATCATTTGCGTCTATCTCACATTGCGTTGATTGTTATACGTATGACATATGAGTGTATACGAGTGTATATGAGTGTATACAAGTAGTGTTTTGGTCCTTTACAACTTGGCTTCTTGCCTTGATGCTCAATAAATGATTTTGGAGATGGAAAGTTATCACTTGGTTTAAATAAGTGGCTTTTTAAGCCGAGAGTGTTTGATAATGGTTGTGGAATGGTCTTGATTAGTTTGGGGCATGAGTTCATTGATTTCAAGGGTCATTCGTGTGGTTTCGTGTTCGATTTGTGTTTCTTTATAACCAATTAGTACCAGTTTTCAGTTGTCATTTACAGTGTCATTTCACTGATTGTAATCATCGGATTCGATTATATTAGTCATGAGTGCGTTTAGAAGGCTTAAAATCAAAACTCCATGGAATCGGAGGTTGTTATTGTAAGCAACAAACTATCCAAGCGTGAACTACTATTGTTTAATGTTTTGTAAAACTACAATCTTTCCCATGTATTTTGATAAGCTTTCTTGAATAACTCGATGTAGTAATTCGTAGTTGCACAATTTTGATTAAAATACAAAAAAAAATCTTATTTACTAAAACATGTTACCATGATTTCATTTCTTTTTCGTCTATCACACATTGCGTTGATTATTATATGTACGACATATGAGTGTATGCGAGTGTATATGATTGTATACAATTAGTGTTTTGGTCCTTTACAACTTGCTTTCTTGCCTTGGTGCTCAATAAATGATTTTGGAGATGGAAAGTTATCACTTGGTTTAAATAAGTGGCTTTTTAAGCCGAGAGTGTTTGATAATGGTTGTGGAATGGTCTTGATTAGTTTGGGGCATGAGTTCATTGATTTCAAGGGTCATTCGTGTGGTTTCGTGTTCGATTTGTGTTTCTTTATAACCAATTAGTACCAGTTTTCAGTTGTCATTTACAGTGTCATTTCACTGATTGTAATCATCGGATTCGATTATATTAGTCATGAGTGCGTTTAGAAGGCTTAAAAATCAAAACTCCATGGAATCGGAGGTTGTTATTGTAAGCAACAAACTATCCAAGCGTGAACTACTATTGTTTAATGTTTTTGTAAAACTACAATCTTTCCCATGTATTTTGATAAGCTTTCTTGAATAACTCGATGTAGTAATTCGTAGTTGCACAATTTTGATTAAAATACAAAAAAAATCTTATTTACTAAAACATGTTACCATGATTTCATTTCTTTTTCGTCTATCACACATTGCGTTGATTATTATATGTACGACATATGAGTGTATGCGAGTGTATATGATTGTATACAATTAGTGTTTTGGTCCTTTACAACTTGCTTTCTTGCCTTGGTGCTCAATAAATGATTTTGGAGATCGAATGTTATCACTTGGTTTAAATAAGTGGCTTTTTAAGCCGAGAGTGTTTGATAATGGTTGTGGAGTGACTTGATTATTTTTGGGTATGAGTTGTTGATTTTAAGAGTCATTCGTGTGGTTTCGTGTTCGGTTTGTGTTTCTTTATAAACAATTTGTACAAGTTTTCAATTCTCATTTATAGTGTCATTTCAATGATTGTAATCATTGAATTCGATTATATTTGTTCATGAGTGTGTTTAGAAGACTTAAAAATCGAAACTCCATGGAATCGGAGGTTGATATTGTAAGCAACAAACTATCCAAGCGTGAACTACTATTGTTTAATGTTTTTTTAAAACTACATTCTTTCCCATGTATTTTGTAAAGCTTTCTTGAATAACTCGATGCAATAATTCGTAGTTGCACAATTTTGATTAAAATACTAAAAATTCTTATTTACTAAAACATGTTACCATGATTTGATATCATTTGCGTCTATCACACATTGCGTTGATTGTTATACGTATGACATATGAGTGTATATGAGTGTATACAAGTAGTGTTTTGGTCCTTTACAACTTGCCTTCTTGCCTTGATGCTCAATAAATGATTTTGGAGATTGAAAGTTATCACTTGGTTTAAATAAGTGGCTTTTTAAGCCGAGAGTGTTTGATAATGGTTGTGGAATGGTCTTGATTAGTTTTGGGCATGAGTTCATTGATTTCAAGGGTCATTCGTGTGGTTTCGTGTTCGATTTGTGTTTCTTTATAACCAATTAGTACCAGTTTTCAGTTGTCATTTATTGTGTCATTTCACAGATTGTAATCATCGGATTCGATTATATTAGTCATGAGTGCGTTTAGAAGGCTTAAAAATCAAAACTCCATGGAATCGGAGGTTGTTATTGTAAGCAACAAACTATCCAAGCGTGAACTACTATTGTTTAATATTTTTGTAAAACTACAATCTTTCCCATGTATTTTGATAAACTTTCTTGAATAACTCGATGTAGTAATTCGTAGTTGCACAATTTTGATTAAAATACAAAAAAATCTTATTTACTAAAACATGTTACCATGATTTCATTTCATTTTCGTCTATCACACATTGCGTTAATTATTATATGTATGACATATGAGTGTATGCGAGTGTATATGAGTGTACACAATTAGTGTTTTTGTCCTTTACAACTTGCTTTCTTGCCTTCACGCTAAATAAATGAATTTTGGAGATCGAAAGCTATCACTTGGTCAAAATAAGTGGCTTTTTAAGCCGAGAGTGTTTGATAATGGTTGTGGAGTGGTCTTGATTAATTTTGGGCATAGTTCATTGATTTCAAGGGTCATTCGTGTGGTTTCGTGTTCGGTTTGTGTTTCTTTATAAACAATTAGTACAAGTTTTCGGTTGTCATTTATAGTGTCATTTCAATGATTGTAGTCATTGAATTCGATTATATTAGTTCATGAGTGTGTTTAGAAAACTTAAAAGTCGAAACACCAAGGAATCGAAGGTTGATATTGTAAGCAACAAACTATCCTAGCGTGAACTACTATTGTTTAATGTTTTTGTAAAACTACATTCTTTCCCGTGTATTTTGTAAAGCTTTCTTGAATAACTCGATGCATTAATTCGTAGTTGCATAATTTTGATTAAAATACAAAAAAATCTTATTTACTAAAACATGTTACCATGATTTCATTTCATTTTCGTCTATCACACATTGCTTTGATTTTTATATGTATGACATATGAGAGTATGCGAGTGTATATGAGTGTATACAAGTAGTGTTTTGGTCCTTTACAACTTGCCTTCTTGCCTTGATGCTCAATAAATAATTTTGGAGATTGAAAGTTATCACTTGGTTTAAATAAGTGACTTTTTAAGCCGAGAGTGTTTGATAATGGTTGTGGAATGGTCTTGATTAGTTTTGGGCATGAGTTCATTGATTTCAAGGGTCATTCGTGTGGTTTCGTGTACGATTTGTGTTTCTTTATAACCAATTAGTACTAGTTTTCAGTTATCATTTATATTGTCATTTCACTGATTGTAATCATCGGATTCGATTATATTAGTTTACGAGTGCGTTTAGAAGGCTTAAAAATCAAAACTCCATGGAATCGGAGGTTGTTATTGTAAGCAACAAACTATCCAAGCGTGAACTACTATTGTTTAATGTTTTTGTAAAACTACAGTCTTTCCCATATATTTTGATAAGTTTTCTTGAATAACTCGATATAGTAATTCGTAGTTGCACAATTTTGATTAAAACACAAAAAAATCTTATTTACTAAAACATGTTAACATGATTTCATTTCATTTTCGTCTAGCACACATTGCGTTGATTATTATATCTATGACATATGAGTGTATGCGAGTGTATATGAGTGTATACAATTAGTGTTTTGGTCCTTTACAACTTGCTTTCTTGCCTTGGTGCTCAATAAATAATTTTGGAGATCAAAAGTTATCACTTGGTTTAAATAAGTGGATTTTTAAGCCTAGAGTGTTTGATAATTGTTGTGGTGTGGTCTTTATTATTTTTGGGTATGAGTTGTTGATTTTAAGGGTCATTCGTGTGCTTTCGTGTTGTTTCGTGTTCGGTTTGTGTTTCTTTAAAAACAATTAGTACCAGTTTTCAATTTTCATTTATAGTGTCTTTTCACTGATTGTAAACATCGGATTCGATTATATTAGTTCATGAGTGTGTTTAGAAGGCTTAAAAATCAAAACTCCATTGAATCGGAGATTGTTATTGTAAGCAACAAACTAACCAAGCGTGAACTCATATTGTTTAATGTTTTTGTAAAACTACATTTTTTTCCATTTTTTTGTTAAGCTTTCTTGAATAACTCGATGCAACAATTCGTAGTTTCACAATTTTGATTAAAGTACTCATAAATCTTATTTACTACATCATGTTACCATGATCTGATATTATTTGCGTCTATCACACATTGCGTGGATTATTATACGTATGACATATGAATGTATACGAGTGTATATGAGTATATACAAGTTGTGTTTTGGTCTTTTACAACTTGCCTTCTTGCCTTGATACTCAATAAATGATTTTGGAGATCGAAAGTTATCACTTGGTTTAAATAAGTGGCTTTTTAAGCCGAGAGTGTTTGATAAAGGTTGTGGAGTGGTCTTTATTATTTTTGGGTATGACTTGTTGATTTTAAGGGTCATTAGTGTGGTTTGTGTTCGGTTTGTGTTTCTTTAAAAACTGTTAGTATCAGTTTTCAATTTTCATTTATAGTGTCTTTTCACTTATTATAAACATCGGATTCGATTATATTAGTTCATGAGTGTGTTTAGAAGGCTTAAAAATCAAAACTCCATTTAATCGGAGATTGTTATTGTAAGCAACAAACTAACCAAGCGTGAAGTCCTATTGTTTAATGTTTTTGTAAAACTACATTCTTTTCCATGTATTTTGTTAAGCTTTCTTAAATAACTCGATGCAACAATTCGTAGTTTCACAATTTTGATTAAAATACTCATAAGTCTTATTTACTACATCATGTTACCATGATTTGATATCATTTGCGTCTATCACACATTGCGTGGATTATTATACGTATGACATATGAATGTATACGAGTGTATATGAGTATATACAAGTTGTGTTTTGGTCCTTTACAACTTGCTTTCTTGCCTTGATGCTCAATAAATGATTTTGGAGATCGAAAGTTATCACTTGGTTTAAATAAGTGGCTTTTTAAGCCGAGAGTGTTTGATATTGGTTGTGGAATGGTCTTGATTAGTTTTGGGCATGAGTTCTTTGATTTCAAGGGTGATTCATGTGGTTTCGTGTTCGATTTGAGTTTCTTTAAAAACGGTTAGTATCAGTTTTCAATTTTCATTTATTGTGTCTTTTCACTGATTGTAAACATCGGATTCGATTATATTAGTTTATGAGTGTGTTTAGAAGGCTTAAAAATGAAAATTCCATGGAATCGGAGCTTGTTATTGTAAGCAACAAACCATCCAAGCGTGAACTCCTATTGTTTAATGTTTTTGTAAAACTACATTCTTTTCCATGTATTTTGTTAAGCTTTCTTGAATAACTCGATACAACAATTCGTAGTTGCACAATTTTGATTAAAATACTGATAAATCTTATTTGCTTAATTATGTTACCATGATTTGATATCATTTTCGTCAATCACACATTGCGTTGATTGTTATACGTATGACATATGAGAGTATACGAGTGTATATGAGTGTATACAAGTAGTGTTTTGGTCCTTTACAAATTGCTTTCGTACCTTGATGCTCAATAAATAATTTTGGAGATGGAAAGTTATCACTTGGTTTAAATAAGTGGCTTTTTAATCCGAGAGTGTTTGATAATGGTTGTGGAGTGGTCTTGATTATTTTTGGGTATGAGTTGTTGATTTTAAGGGTCATTCGTGTGGTTTCGTGTTCGGTTTGTGTTTCTTTAAAAACGGTTAGTATCAGTTTTCAATTTTCATTTATAGTGTCTTTTCATTGATTGTAAACATCGGATTCGATTATATTAGTTCATGAGTGTGTTTAGAAAGCTTAAAAATCAAAACTCTATAGAATCGGAGATTGTTATTGTAAGCAACAAACCAACCAAGCGTGAACTCCTATTGTTTAATGTTTTTGTAAAACTACATTCTTTTCCATGTATTTTGTTAAGCTTTCTTGAATAACTCGATACAACAATTCGTAGTTGTACAATTTTGATTAAAATACTGATAAATCTTATTTGTTTAATCATGTTACCATGATTTGATATCATTTTCGTCAATCACACATTGCGTTGATTGTTATACGTATGACATATGAGAGTATACGAGTGTATATGAGTGTATACAAGTAGTGTTTTGGTCCTTTACAAATTGCTTTCGTACCTTGATGCTCAATAAATGATTTTGGAGATGCAAAGTTATCACTTGGTTTAAATAAGTGGCTTTTTAATCCGAGAGTGTTTGATAATGGTTGCGGAGTGGTCTTGATTATTTTTGGGTATGAGTTGTTGATTTTAAGGGTCATTCGTGTGGTTTTGTGTTCGGTTTGTGTTTCTTTAAAAACGGTTAGTATCAGTTTTAAATTTTCATTTATAGTGTCTTTTCAATGATTGTAAACACCGGATTCGATTATATTAGTTCATGAGTGTGTTTAGAAGGCTAAAAAATCAAAACTCTATAGAATCGGAGATTGTTATTGTAAGCAACAAACTAACCAAGCGTGAACTCCTATTGTTTAATGTTTTTGTAAAACTACATTCTTTTCCATGTATTTTGTTAAGCTTTCTTGAATAACTCGATACAACAATTCGTAGTTGCACAATTTTGATTAAAATACTGATAAATCTTATTTGCTTAATCATGTTACCATGATTTGATATCATTTTTGTCAATCACACATTGCGTTGATTATTATACGTATGACATATGAGAGTATACGAGTGTATATGAGTGTATACAAGTAGTGTTTTGGTCCTTTACAAATTGCTTTCGTACCTTGATGCTCAATAAATGATTTTGGAGATGGAAAGTTATCACTTGGTTTAAATAAGTGGATTTTTAATCCGAGAGTGTTTGATAATGGTTGTGGAGTGGTCTTGATTATTTTTGGGTATGAGTTGTTGATTTTAAGGGTCATTCGTGTGGTTTCGTGTTCGGTTTGTGTTTCTTTAAAAACGGTTAGTATCAGTTTTCAATTTTCATTTATAGTGTCTTTTCAATGATTGTAAACATCGGATTCGATTATATTAGTTCATGAGTGTGTTTAGAAAGCTTAAAAATCAAAACTCTATAGAATCGGAGATTGTTATTGTAAGCAACAAACCAACCAAGCGTGAACTACTATTGTTTAATGTTTTTGTAAAACTACATTCTTTTCCATGTATTTTGTTAAGCTTTCTTGAATAACTCGATACAACAATTCGTAGTTGTACAATTTTGATTAAAATACTGATAAATCTTATTTGTTTAATCATGTTACCATGATTTGATATCATTTTCGTCAATCACACATTGCGTTGATTGTTATACGTATGACATATGAGAGTATACGAGTGTATATGAGTGTATACAAGTAGTGTTTTGGTCCTTTACAAATTGCTTTCGTACCTTGATGCTCAATAAATGATTTTGGAGATGCAAAGTTATCACTTGGTTTAAATAAGTGGCTTTTTAATCCGAGAGTGTTTGATAATGGTTGCGGAGTGGTCTTGATTATTTTTGGGTATGAGTTGTTGATTTTAAGGGTCATTCGTGTGGTTTTGTGTTCGGTTTGTGTTTCTTTAAAAACGGTTAGTATCAGTTTTAAATTTTCATTTATAGTGTCTTTTCAATGATTGTAAACAACGGATTCGATTATATTAGTTCATGAGTGTGTTTAGAAGGCTTAAAAATCAAAACTCTATAGAATCGGAGATTGTTATTGTAAGCAACAAACTAACCAAGCGTGAACTCCTATTGTTTAATGTTTTTGTAAAACTACATTCTTTTCCATGTATTTTGTTAAGCTTTCTTGAATAACTCGATACAACAATTCGTAGTTGCACAATTTTGATTAAAATACTGATAAATCTTATTTGATTAATCATGTTTCCATGATTTGATATCATTTTCGTCAATCACACATTGCGTTGATTATTATACGTATGACATATGAGAGTATACGAGTGTATATGAGTGTATACAAGTAGTGTTTTGGTCCTTTACAAATTGCTTTCGTACCTTGATGCTCAATCAATGATTTTGGAGATGGAAAGTTATCACTTGGTTTAAATAAGTGGATTTTTAATCCGAGAGTGTTTGATAATGGTTCTGGAGTGGTCTTGATTATTTTTGGGTATGAGTTGTTGATTTTAAGGGTCATTCGTGTGGTTTCGTGTTCGGTTTGTGTTTCTTTAAAAACGGTTAGTATCAGTTTTCAATTTTCATTTATAGTGTCTTTTCACTGATTGTAAACATCGGATTCGATTATATTAGTTCATGAGTGTGTTTAGAAGGCTTAAAAATCAAAACTCTATAGAATCGGAGATTGTTATTGTAAGCAACAAACTAACCAAGCGTGAACTCCTATTGTTTAATGTTTTTGTAAAACTACATTCTTTTCCATGTATTTTGTTAAGCTTTCTTGAATAACTCGATGCAACAATTTGTAGTTTCACAATTTTGATTAAAATACTCATAAATCTTATTTACTACATCATGTTACCATGATTTGATATCATTTGCGTCTATCACACATTGCGTGGATTGTTATACGTATGACATATGAGTGTATACGAGTGTATATGAGTGTATACAAGTTGTGTTTTGGTCTTTTACAACTTGCCTTCTTGGCTTGATGCTCAATAAATGATTTTGGAGATCGAAAGTTATCACTTGCTTTAAATAAGTGGCTTTTTAAGCCGAGAGTGTTTGATAATGGTTGTGGAATGGTCTGGATTAGTTTTGGGCATGAGTTCATTGATTTCATGGGTGATTCATGTGGTTTCGTGCTCGATTAGAGTTTCTTTATAACCAATTAGTACCAGTTTGCAGTTGTCATTTATAGTGTCATTTCATTGATTGTAATCATCGGATTCGATTATATTAGTTTATGAGTGTGTTTAGAAGGCTTAAAAATCAAAATTCCATGGAATCGGAGCTTGTTATTGTAAGCAACAAACTATCCAAGCATGAACTCCTATTGTTTAATGTTTTTGTAAAACTACATTCTTTTCCATGTATTTTGTTAAGCTTTCTTGAATAACTCGATACAAAAATTCGTAGTTGCACAATTTTGATTAAAATACTAATAAACCTTATTTACTTAATCATGTTACCATGATTTGATATCATTTTCGTCAATCACACATTGCGTTGATTGTTATACGTATGACATATGAGTGTATACGAGTGTATATGAGTGTATACAAGTAGTGTTTTGGTCCTTTACAACTTGCTTTTAATCACACATTGTGTTGATTGTTATACGTATGACATATGAGTGTATACGAGTGTATATGAGTGTATACAATTAGTGTTTTGGTCCTTTACAACTTGCTTTCAATCACACATTGTGTTGATTGTTATACGTATGACATATGAGTGTATACGAGTGTATATGAGTGTATACAATTAGTGTTTTGGTCCTTTACAACTTGCTTTCTTGCCTTCATGCTAAATAAACGAATTTTGGAGATAGAAAGTTATCACTTGGTCTAAATAAGTGGCTTTTTAAGACGAGAGTGTTTGATAATGGTTGTGGAGTGGTCTTGATTAGTTTTGGGCATGAGTTCATTGATTTCAAGGGTCAATTGTGTGGTTTCGTGTTCGGTTTGTGTTTCTTTATAAACAATTAGTACAGGTTTTCAATTGCCATTTATAGTGTCATTTCAACGATTGTAATCATTGGATTCGATTATATTCATGAGTGTGATTAGAAGACTTAAAAATCGAAACTCCATGCAATCGGAGGTTGTTATTGTAAGTAACAAACTATTCAAGCGTGAACTACTATTGTTTAATATTTTTGTAAAACAACATTATTTTCCATGTATATTGTTAAGCTTTCTTGAATAACTTGATGCTGTAATTCGTAGTTACACAATTTTGATTAAAATACTAAAGTATCTTATTTACTAAAACATGCTACCATGATTTGATATCATTTTCGTCAATCAAACATTGCGTTGATTGTTATACGTATGAAATGTGAGTGTATACGATTAGTGTTTTGGTCCTTTACAACTTGCTTTCTTGCCTTCATGCTAAATAAATGAATTTTGAAGATCGAAAGTTATCACTTGGTTTAAATAAGTGGCTTTTTAAGCCGAGAGTATTTGATAATGGTTGTGGAATGGTCTTGATTAGTTTTGGGCATGAGTTCATTGATTTCAAGGGTCATTCGTATGGTTTCGTGTTCGCTTTGTGTTTCTTTATAAACAATTAGTACAAGTTTTCAGTTGTCATTTATAGTGTCATTTCACTGATTGTAATCATCGGATTCGATTATATTAGTTCATGAGCATGTTTAGAAGGCTTAAAAATCAAAACTACATGGAATCGGAGCTTGTTATTGTAAGCAACAAACTATCCAAGCGTGAACTCCTATTGTTTAATGTTTTTGTAAAACTACATTCTTTTTCATATATATTGTTAAGCTTTCTTGAATAACTCGATACAGCAATTCGTAGTTGCATAATTTTGATTAAAATACTGATAAATCTTATTTACTTCATAATGTTACCATGATTTGATATCTTTTTCGTCTATCACACATTGCGTTGATTGTTATACGTATGACATATGATTGTATACGAGTGTATATGAGTGTATACGAGTGTATATTAGTGTATACAAGTAGTTTTTTGGTCCTTTACAACTTGCATTCTTGTCTTGATGCTCAATAAATGATTTTGGAGATCGAAAGTTATCACTTGGTTTAAATAAGTGGCTTTTTAAGCCAATGGTGTTTGATAATGGTTGTGGAGTGGACTTGATTAGTTTTGGGCACGAGTTCAGTGATTTCAAGGGTCATTCGTGTGATTTCGTGTTCGGTATGTGTTTCTTTATAAACAATTTGTACAAGTTTTCAGTTGTAATTTATAGTGTCATTTCAACGATTGTAATCATTGGATTCGATTATATTCATGAATGTGTTTAGAAGACTTAAAAATCAAAACTCCATGGAATCGGAGGTTGTTATTGTAAGCAACGAACTATACAAGCGTGAACTACTATTGTTTAATGTTTTTGTAAAACTACATTTTTTCCCATTTATTTTTAAAAAGTTTCTTGAATAACTCGATGCAGTAATTCGTAGTTTCACAATTTTGATTAAAATACTCAAAAATCATATTTAGTACATCATGTTACCATGATTTGATATTATTTTCGTCTATCACACATTGCGTTGATTGTTATACGTATGACATATGAGTGTATACGAGTGTATATGAGTGTATACAAGTAGTGTTTTGGTCTTTTACAACCTACTTTCTTGCCTTGATGCTCAATAAATTATTTTGTAGATCGAAAGTTATCACTTGGTTTAAAAAAGTGGGTTTTTAAGCCGAGAGTGTTGGATAATGGTTGTGGAGTGGTCTTGAATAGTTTTGGGCACAAGTTTATTGATTTCAACGATCATTCGTGTGGTTTCGTGTTCGGTTTGTGTTTCTTTATAAACAATTAGTACAAGTTTCCTTTTGTCATTTATAGTGTCATTTCAATGATTGTAATCATTGAATTCGATTATATTAGTTCATGAGTGTGTTTAGAAGACTTAAAAATCGAAACTCCATTGAATCGGAGGTTGATATTGTAAGCAACAAACTAACCAAGCGTGAACTACTATTGTTTAATGTTTTTGTAAAACTACATTCTTTCCCATGTATTTTGTAAAGCATTCTTGAATAACTAGATGCAGTAATTCGTAGTTGCATAATTTTGATTAAAATACTAAAAAATTTTATTTACTAAAACATGTTACCATGATTGGTATCTTTTTAGTCTATCACACATTGCGTTGATTGTTATACGTATGACATATGAGTGTATACAAGTGTATATGAGTGTATACAATTAGGGTTTTGGTCCTTTACAACTTGCTTTCTTGTCTTGATGCGCAATAAATGATTTTGGGGATCGAAAGTTATCACTTGGTTTAAATAAGTGGCTTTTTAAGCCGATAGTGTTTGATAATGGTTGTGGAGTGGTCTGGATTAGTTTTAGGTATGAGTTGATTGATTTTAGGGGTCATTCGTGTGGTTTCGTGTTCGGTTTGTGTTTCTATATAAACGGTTAGTACCAGTTTTCAGTTGTCATTTATAGCGTCATTTCACTGATTGTAATAATCGGATTCGATTATATTAGTTCATAAGTGTGTTTAGAAGTCTTAAAAATCAAAACTCCATGGAATCGGATTCGATTGTATGTCACACCCTCAAAATCCACGTGCGGAGTTTTACCGCGAGGCTTGTAAACAAACCAGGATCACAATCACTAGTTACTCAGAACGACACTATATGCCACATTTAAAAATAAAACCAATCAAAGTTCAAACTTTAAAACCATGCGGAAGCATTTTGCAAATAAGACAAACCCAAACTATATAAATGTAGATTTTGGAAAAACACGCGCCAACCCATTATTTAAATCTCATAAATAAAATTTAAATGTCATGACTTAAGATGAAGTCTTAGTATGCATGCTGGACCCGTTATATGCTCCTAATGGCAACCTGAATTAACGACCTGAGAATAGCATACTAAAAATGTCAACACAATGGTCGATGAGTTCAAAAGTTTGCATTTAACATAAACAATAATAATTTGCATAACATAAGAAGTGCATTGAAATAGATAGCTAGTCTATATTCATAAGTAATAACAATAGTGATTTCGCGATCGAAGCTGTCTGCGTTGCGTTTGTTGCCTCCCATCACGACTTATCAGGTCGTAACGATGTTTCTGTTTAGGACAATATTGCACCCGTTTGACCTCGAGTCGCACAGGTGGGGCTTGTCAAACCCAGTAGTACTACCCAAGATTTCCCGCTAGTTACCATTATTAACGATCCGAAAGTGTGAGGACTTTCAAGGTATTATGCACCATGTTAAAATATACACAACTTATAATAATAATATAGCGTTTGTGAACAAGTATGCTACCTCCCCCATAAGAGAGTTTATAAAATAGTGGGCATGAACTCACCTGATGTGCAAAGACAATGATAAGAGAGAACTGATGATGGATGGAAAGACAACCCTTCAAAGGTTACCTAGAACACGCAAGTACATAAGTACGTGTGCACAGAAAACTTAACAACCCTAGGTGCTCAATAAACACATTGACCCAAAGGCTTTGGTTGACCCGTTTGACCTGTTGGTGACATATTAATTTAAATCTCGTTTAATCAAACGTATCAACTTATCATACATGATTATCAAACAAAGTATTCACGAATATCACATCATCAACCCAAGTTCAACCTAGATTATTATACAACTTATCCGAATCTCAAACAATCAACATGCTCAACACAATCATAAATATATCACAACTAATAATTCATTCATGAAGTCTAATCATGCACAACATGCCATGTGAAGCCACTCACGACTTCACACCCTAAACCCTGCCAATCCTACTAAGTAGGGGCCTCAGATTCGCACGCGTGTATGACAATCATAATCATATAAATCAACAAGATTCATTCCAACTAACAAACACAATAATGATCAATTCCAATCCCAAACATGATTTCCTAATCACTAGCCATAATTCATCATCATGTATAATCACCAAGAACCTACATTCTTTAAATGATCAATCAAGCAACCATACAACCCAAGTAACACATTCTACCACATTAGACATCATCCATAAGCATTCTAACATGACCCTTACAACATAAACATGCTCACATCATCATATCCAGTGATCTTCAAAAATAAAGTTTCCCTTTTTAGAAGGTAACACCCAAAAGCAATCTAACATCCAATTCCTTCATAATTTCATCAATTTTATACCTAATCAAGTTCATAACATTCATCCTAACATGATAATCATCACTAATTCATCAAAATTCCCAATCATCATGCATAAAAGTTTCCACTTATAGTAAGGTATGAACAAACCCTAGATTTCATGACTTTTCTTGCACAATTCATATAAACCAACATCCAAGCAATGTATCCAACATCATACAATCATCAAATCATGAATTCCAAGAACAAAAAGTTTCCTCTTAAGGCAATGTGTGAACAATGTGATCAAACCATGGAATTCTTTCATAATCAACATAATCTAACATTCATACAATCTAACCAACATCAAATTAACATCTAACAATCATCAATTTAACTTTTTCATCATCAATTTCGAATTAGGGTTCTTCAAGAACAAAAACCATGAAAAACTAATCAAAACTAACCTTTAGGTGTGTAGAAATCAAGAATTGGACTTGCTAAAACCTTGCAACCACTTGGAACTAATCAAAATCAACTTGTTTTGATATTCTTGATCAAAATTGCATGGTATGGGGTGTTTGGGGATGAGTTGCGGCCGAATGGGGGTTTGGGGGCTAGGGTTGGGTTTAATTTGTTTAAATATGGTAACTTTTAATTTCAATCCAATTACAAAATAAACCCCATTGTTTATATTTTATAAAAACTAATCTTTTTAACACTTTTTAAAAGGTTTTAACTACAAAATATAAACATTACTAATCAACAATAATAATCATATACATTTTCAACTAATAGCAAAACATATGAGATCATAGTTACACATTGTCACGTTATCAAGTAAAATTCACAAACAATAACTTAAAATGCATGAATCACATAACCACAACTAATAATCAACATTATTCATTAGGTTATCATTTGTTTACCATAGATAATTGTTATTAAGTCACCAACGTTCAACGACAACTAGTGTGTACTCACGACACGTGTATGCAAGACCTAACGGAACTAACGGAGTTTGGTAACGGAAAATTACCAGATTTCACATTATCCCCATGTTGAAAGAATTTTCGTCCCGAAAATTGCGTTACATGGTTGTGTTACATCACTGGTTTACTGCATTGGCATAACGAAATCAAGTGAGTTGTCACATCATACCCATGTTGAAAGAAATTTCGTCTCGAAATTTAATCAGTACCTTCCCCGGCTGTGACCGTCGTTTCGAACAGATGAGGATACTTGAGCTTCATCTGATCCTCGCGTTCCCACGTGAATTCCGGTCCACGTCTTGAGTTCCAACGAACTTTGACTATAGGTATTTTGCTTTGCTCAAGAGTTTTGACCTCACGGTCCATTATTTCAACAGGCTCCTCAACAAAGCGCAATTGCTCATCCACTTGTACTTCCTAGAGTGGTACAACCAAAGTCTTATCAGATAAGCACTTTTTCAGATTTGAGACGTGAAATACGTTGTGAACGCCACTTAGTGAATCAGGCAGGTCTAACCGATACGCCACTGGACCTATTCTTTCAAGAATCTCAAATGGTCCAACGTATCTCGGGTTAAGCTTGCCTCTTTTGCCAAATCGAATGACGCCTTTCCATGCTGAGACCTTCAACAACACTTTGTCACCGACCTGAAACTCCAAAGGTTTCCGTCGCTTGTCTGCGTAGCTCTTTTGTCTGTCTCGTGCTGCAGCCATACGGTTCCGTATCTACACAATCTTTTTGGTAGTCTCGTGCACCAATTCAGGGCCAGTGAGCTGACTATCACCAACTTCAGCCCAACAAACTGGTGATCTACACTTTCGCCCATACAACGCCTCAAATGGTGCTGCTTGAATACTAGTATGGTAACTATTGTTGTACGAGAATTCGACCAACGGTAGATGAACTTCCCAATTATTTCCAAAATCAATTACGCAAGCATGTAACATATCCTCCAAGGTTTGAATAGTACGCTCGCTTTGTCCATCGGTCTGCGGATGATATGCAGTACTCATATCCAACCGCGTTCCCAAAGATTTCTGTAACGACTGCCAGAAATGAGATGTAAAACGAGCATCACGATGAGAAATAATCGAGATCGGCACGCCATGTCTTGAGACTACCTCCTTCAGGTAAATTCTGGTTAACTTGTCCGTTTTGTCAGTCTCCTTGATCGCCAAGAAGTGAGCTGACTTAGTCAGTCGATCCACGATCACCCATATCGTGTCACAACCACTAGGAGTTCTGGGTAACTTGGTAATAAAGTCCATAGAAATTTGTTCCCACTTCCACAAAGGAATCTTAGGTTGTTGTAGTAACCCAGATGGTTTCTGATATTCCACTTTAACCTTGGAACAGGTCAGGCACTTGCTCACATACGTTGCTACGTCCGCCTTCATATTAGGCCACCAATAGTGCGCTTTCAAGTCATGATACATTTTGTCAGAACCAGGGTGTATGGAATATTTAGACTTATGTGCTTCACTCATGACTAAGTCTCTCAGATCTCCATACATGGGTACCCAAATTCTATCCATGAAATACCAGATTCCATCAGATTTGACTTCCAACTGTTTGTCCATCCCACGTAAGGATTCGGATCCAATGTTTTCCGCTTTCAAAGCTTCTGTCTGAGCTTCCTTGATTTGTTCAGGCAAATGAGTGCTAATCGTAAGCTGCAAAGCACGCACTCGCCGGGGCTTAGCAGTCTCCTTCCTACTCAAAGCATCAGCGACTACATTCGCCTTACCTGGGTGATATTTGATAGCACAATCGTAATCGTTTAACAATTCCACCCAGCGTTGCTGCCTCATGTTTAGCTCTTTCTGCTCGAAGATATGCTGAAGACTCTTGTGATCGGTGTAAATGGTGCATTTGGTACCGTACAAGTAATGTCTCCAGATCTTCAAGGCAAAAATCACTGCACCTAACTCCAAATCATGAGTAGTATAGTTCTTTTCATGCACCTTCAGTTGTCTCGAGGCATAGGCTATTACCTTGCCACGTTGCATCAGGACACAACCAAGTCCTTGGATAGAAGCATCACAGTAAACCACAAAATCATCACTTCCTTCTGGTAATGCTAGTATCGGCGCGCTACAGAGTTTTTGCTTCAACAACTGAAAAGCGACTTCTTGACTCTCACCCCATTTATATGTTGTTCCTTTATGGGTCAAGGCTGTGAGAGGTTGAGCGATTTTTGAAAATCCCTCGATGAAACGTCGATAGTACCATGCCAGTCCAAGAAATTGCCTTATCTCACTAGGCGTCTTGGGTACCGACCAGTTCTTTATAGCCTCAATCTTCATAGGATCCACATGTATTCCTTTCTCGTTAACAATGTGACCCAAGAATTGCACCTCACGAATCCAAAAATCACACTTAGAAAACTTGGCATACAACTGTTCCTTCTTAAGCAATTCCAAGATTAGACGTAGATGCTCCCCGTGTTCTTCTTTGGTCTTAGAATAGATCAAGATGTCGTCGATAAACACAATGACAAACTGATCAAGATAGGGTTTGCACACACGATTCATGAGATCCATGAACACTGCTGGTGCATTAGTCAGCCCAAATGGCATGACCAAGAATTCATAATGACCATAACAAGTACGGAATGCGGTATTAGAGATGTCTTCCTCCCGAACTCTCAGTTGATGGTAACCGGACCTCAAATCAATCTTTGAGTAATAGCTTGATCCCTGAAGCTGATCAAACAAGTCATCAATACGAGGTAAAGGGTATCGGTTTTTGGTCACATGACCTTGTTCAACTCTCTGTAGTGGATGCACATTCGGAAAGTACCATCTTTCTTCTTAACAAAGAGAACAGGTGCTCCCCACAGTGATGAGCTCGGTCGAATAAATCCTTTATCCAATAGCTCCTGAAGTTGTGTAGATAGTTCCTGCAGTTCGTTTGGTGCTAACCGATAAGGTGCTCTCGCAATTGGAGCTGCTCCGGGAGTCAAACCGATCTGAAATTCAACCTGACGCTGAGGTGGTAGTCTAGGCAGATCCTCTGGAAACACCTCTGGAAAGTCGCGAACTACCGGGATATTCTCTATCTTCTTCTCTTCTTGTTGTTTATCGGTAACAAGGGCTAATATGGCTAAGTGACCCTTGCGTACCCACTTCTGCGCTTTCATAAAAGCTATGATGCCTATCACTGCACCACTCTTCTCGCCCTTAACTGAGAGAATCTCTCCCTCCCTTAGAGGGATATGAATAACCTTCTCATGGCATATGACTTCTGCCAGCTTCTCAGACAGCCAATCCATACCCACGACCACGTCAAAACTCCCAAGTGTAATAGGCATGAGATCGATATCAAAGGTATGACCAGCGAGTTCTATTTTACAACCCTTTAGGATATGCGTAACGGAGATTTGCTTACCATCAGCTAATTCTACGGTATACTTAGAGTCCAACGCAGAAGGCATATCACTTAGGAGACTACAGAATTTAGTAGAAATAAAACTCCTATCAGCTCCGGTATCAAACAGTACAGAAGCAAAACGACCATTAACAGGAAATTTACCAGTAACCGTAGTAGGATCGTTTAGAGCCTCACCTGATCCCATGACAAAGGCTCTCCCTTTTGCTCCACCATTATTGTCACCATTGCCCCCATTATTGTTATTACCACCATTTCCATTGCCATTACCATTTCTTTTTAATTGAGGGCAATTTCTCTTGTAATGCCCCTCTTTTCCACATTCAAAGCAACCTTTTGGCGTTTCATGGGACTGCTGTCTGCTGGGACTGTTGAGGCTGCTGGGGCTTCTTCATCAACTCCCCACGGCAATCCTTTGCCGCGTGTCCAACCTTCCCACAACGCTGGCATCGAAATCTATCACACCTGCCAGTGTGGTGATAGTTGCATCGGTTGCATTTGGGGTTTTTCCCCGCATAACCACCGGGTCCTTGAGTTGGGGCAGATGATTGGTTGAAGTTGTGGTTGTTATCAAACCTTCTTTGTTGCTGTTGTTGTTGAGGCTGTTGTTGCTGAGGTTAACTACCAGACGTCGATCCCTTGCTGGCATTACTTTCCCACTTGCATTTATTATCGGGCATGCTTGTCACAGCGCCCCGCTTAGGTAACTTCCCTTGCTCCACTGCTTGATCAGTGAGTTTATGAGCCAATCAAATGACCTGTTGAATAGTAGGGAGATTTGCAGCGGTCACCATACTTTGAATTTCCGGCACCAACCCACGTAAGTAGAGCTCAATTCGTCGGCTCGGCGGGTCAACCATGCCAGGACAGAGTGTAGCTAGCTCATGAGACCTAGTAGTGTAAGCTTCAATGTCAGATCCTTCCATCTTTAATTGCTAGAACTCGGCTTCTAGTTTCTGAACTTCATTACGAGGGCAGTATTCCTCTGTCATCATCGTTTTCAATTCATCCCACGACAGCGCGTTTGCCATCGCCTGGCCAAGCATCTGCACTTGCGCATTCCACCACGTGAGTGCTGCACCCTCAAGTGTCCCCGTGGCGAATTTCACCTAGTCCACCGCCGGACAGTTGCATTTGGCGAAGACTGATTCAGTCTTCTCGAACCACCTCACGAGCCCTACAGCTCCCTCAAATCCACTGTAGGTATGGGGTTTGCAATCCATAAATGCCTTGTAAGTACACCCAGGCGGTCCTGTATTCAATGTGACAGAGTATTTAAATCGAACCGAATGAATTTATCACTTAACGGAATATTCGCGTAATCGATGACTAAAGTCACCGTTTACCTCCAAACTGGGCGGGTTGAGTGTTCAATGCCGCCTGCACATGCTGATTAATCAGGGCAGCTAATTTAGCTGGGGTCATGTTCACGGTGCCGGTGCCACGTCCACCGCCACGCCCACGGCCACGTCCACGTCCTCTACCTCGGCCATCCATATTTCATTTTACATTTACAAACACAATAATGAGTAACATCCAACATATTAATCTCATTGAAGTATGGTAAATAATAAGAAATAATGTACTGCCACAACCACAACATTTATAACCAAAATAATAACTTATCATAAATAAATTGTAAGTAACTCACAAAATATCCAATCAATGTCAAAATTTCAAGTTTTCAGTTGTGTGGGAAACAACCCTTCCCACATAGGTTTTAAAAAAAACGCTATGCAGTCTAGATCATATAAATAAAAAAGAATCAATCAAACAAATCCGATCCACACTATCTCCGCCGTCTGGGGCTTCTTCCAGCTCTTCCTCGGGGTCTTCATCAACATCTTCTGCTGGTGCAGGATCGTCCATGATCTGCAGTGCTGCAAACTGTGCCTCCAATCCAGTCAACCTATCCTCCACACCTACATTATGAAGCTCCTGCTCGTCCATACGCTCCACAAGCTACATCACAGTACCAGTCAGGGTATGATGTCCAGTAATAGCCATCGAGAGTCGGTCCTGGAGTGTCTCCACTAGTAGGCGTAGCTGGCGCACTTCATATGCTAAAGTGGAGTTATCGTCAGTGAATACTCTGATACGCCGACGCTCAATGTCAAGAGTCGCAACTAAAGCTGCCACAGCCTGCTCGAGAGGAACGTCAAGTGAGGGAAGAGCAGGTGCTGTAGAGGCAGTAGCTGACTTGGTCCTAGGTCCAGTAGTAGCAGGGCCTGGGACCCGCTCCCTGTAAACCATACGGTGCACATAAGTAGCATAGTATCTCCAATCTCGAGGAGGATCGAGCGCGGGTGACACAAATGGCTGGTCCAAATCTGTCTCTCTAGAAGGGTAAGGATACGACGGCCAATCGGGTTCTCGATAAGGTACAGGAGGAGAAGGAGGAGATTCAGAACGCGCAGGTCTTTTACCCAAAACCCGTGATGATGATGCCATGCTACAGTGCACGTGATGCGTAAGCCAATGAGTATACAGCAAGAGAATAAGCAAAGAGTAACTAACTAACTGTGTGAGGTTATAGACTAGTGTGTATGCAACCTAGTTCCCTATAACCAATGGCTCTGATACCAATCTATCACACCCTCAAAATCCACGTGCGGAGTTTTACCGCGAGGCGTGTAAACAAACCAGGATCACAGTCACTAGTTACTCAGAACGACACTATATGCCACATTTAAAAATAAAACCAATCAAAGTTTAAACTTTAAGACCATGCGGAAGCGTTTTGCAAATAAGACAAACCCAAAGTATATAAATGTAGATTTTGGCAAAACACCAACCCATTATTTAAATCTCATAAATAAATTTAAATGTCATGACTTAAGATGAAGTCTTAGTATGCATGCTGGACCCGTGATGTGCTCCTAATGGCAACCTGAATTAACGACCTGAGAATAGAATACTAAAAATGTCAACACAATAGTCGGTGAGTTCAAGAGTTTGCATTTAACATAAACAATAATAATTTGCATAACATAAGAAGTGCATTGAAATAGATAGCTAGTCTATATTCATAAGTAATAACAATAGTGATTTCGCGATCGAAGCTGACTGCGTTGCATTTGTTGCCTCCCGTCATGACTTACCAGGTCGTAACAATGTTTGTGTTTAGGACAATATTGCACCCGTTTGACCTCGAGTCGCATAGGTGGGGCTTGTCAAACCCAGTAGTACTACCCAAGATTTCCCGCTAGTTACCATTATTAACGATCCGAAAGTGTGAGGACTTTCAAGGTATTATGAACCATGTTAAAACATACACAACTTATAATAATAATATAGCGTTTGTGAACAAGTATGCTACCTCCCCCATAAGAAAGTTTATAAAATAGTGGGGCATGAACTCACCTGATGTATAAAGACAATAATAAGAGAGAACTGATGATGGATGGAAAGACAACCCTTCAAAGGTTACCTAGAACACGCAAGTACATAAGTACGTGTGCACAGAAAACTTAACAACCCTAGGTGCTCAATAAACACATTGACCCAAGGCTTTGGAAAACAAGACTCATCTAACCTAGTTGACCCGTTTGACCCGTTGGTGACATATTAATTTAAATCTCGTTTAATCAAACGTATCAACTTATCATACATGATTATCAAACAAAGTATTCACGCATATCACATCATCAACCCAAGTTCAACCTAGATCATCATACAACTTATGCGAATCTCAAACAATCAACATGCTCAACACAATCATAAATATATCACAACTAATAATTCATTCATGAAGTCTAATCATGCACAACTTGCCATGTGAAGCCACTCACAACTTCACATCCTAAACCCTGCTAATCCTACTAAGTAGGGGCCTCAGATTCGCACGCGTGTATGACAATCATAATCATATAAATCAACAAGATTCATTCCAACTAACAAACACAATAATGATCAATTCCAATCCCAAACATGATTTCCTAATCACTAGCCATAATTCATCATCATGTATAATCACCAAGAACCTACATTCTTTAAATGATCAATCAAGCCACCATACAACCCAAGTAACACATTCCACCACATTAGACATCATCCATAAGCATTCTAACATGACCCTTACAACATAAACATGCTCACATCATCATATCCAATGATCTTCAAAAATAAAGCTTCCCTTTTTAGAAGGTAACACCCAAAAGCAATCTAACATCCAATTCCTTCATAATTTCATCAATTTTTTACCTAATCAAGTTCATAACATTCATCCTAACATGATAATCATCACTAATTCATCAAAATTCCCAATCATCATGCATAAAAGTTTCCACTTATAGTAAGGTATGAACAAACCCTAGATTTCATGACTTTTCTTGCACAATTCATATAAACCAACATCCAAGCAATGTATCCAACATCATACAATCATCAAATCATGAATTCCAAGAACAAAAAGTTTTCTCTTAAGGCAATGTGTGAACAATATGATCAAACCATGGAATTCTTGCATAATCAACATAATCTAACATTCATACAATCTAACCAACATCAAATTAACATCTAACAATTATCAATTTCACTTTTACATCATCAATTTCAAATTAGGGTTCTTCAAGAACAAAAACCATGAAAAACTAATCAAAACTAACCTTTAGGTGTGTAGAAATCAAGAATTGGACTTGCTAAAACCTTGCAACCACTTGGAACTAATCAAAATCAACTTGTTTTGATATTCTTGATCAAAATCGAATGGTATGGGGTGTTTGGGGATGAGTTGCGGCCGAATGGGGGTTTGGGGGCTAGGGTTGGGTTTAGTTTGTTTAAATATGGTAACTTTTAATTTCAATCCAATTACAAAATAAACCCCATTGTTTATATTTTATAAAAACTAATCTTTTTATCACTGTTTAAAAGGTTTTAACTACAAAATATAAACATTACTAATCAACAATAATAATCATATACATTTTCAACTAATAGCAAAACATATGAGATCATAGTTACACATTGTCACGTTATCAAGTAAAATTCACAAACAATAACTTAAAATGCATGAATCACATAACCACAACTAATAATCAACATTATTCATTAGGTTATCATTTGTTTACCATAGATAATTGTTATTAAGTCACCAACGTCCAACGACAACTAGTGTGTGCTCACGACACGTGTATGCAAGACTTAACGGAACTAACGGAGTTTGGTAACGGAAAATTACCAGATGTCACATTGTAAGCAGCAAACTATCCAAGCGTGAAATCCTATTGTTTAATGTTTTTGTAAAACTACAATCTTTTCCATGTATTTTGTTAAGCTTTCTTGAATAACTCGATACAACAATTCGTAGATGCATAATTTTGATTAAAATACTGATAAATCTTATTTACTACATTATGTTACCATGATTTGATATCTTTTTCGTCTATCACACATTGCGTTGATTGTTATATGTATGACGTATGAGTGTAAACGAGTGTATATAAGTGTATACAATCAGAGGTTGATATTGTAAGCAACAAACTATCCAAGCGTGAACACCTATTGTTTAATGTTTTTGTAAAACTACATTCTTTCCCATGTATTTTGTAAAGCTTTCTTGAATAACTCGATGTAGTAATTTGTAGTTGCGCGATTTTGATTAAAACACTAAAAAATCTTATTTACTAAAACATGTTACCATAATTTGGTATCATTTTTGTCTATCACACACTGTGTTGATTGTTATACGTATGACATACGAGTGTATACAAGTGTATATGAGTGTATACAATTAGTGTTTTGGTGCTTTACAACTTGCTTTTTTGCCTTGATGCTCAATGAATGATTTTGGAGAATGAAAGATATCACTTGGTTTAAATAATTGGCTTTTTAAGCAGAGAGTGTTTGATAATGGTTGTGGAGTGGTCTTGATTAGTTTTGGGTATGTGTTGATTGATTTTAAGGGTCATTCGTGTGGTTTCGTGTTCGGTTTGTGTTTCTTAATAAAAGGTTAGTAGCAGTTTTCAGTTATCATTTATAATGTCATTTCACTGATTGTAATCATCGGATTCGATTATATTAGTTCATGAGTGTGTTTAGAAGGCTTAAAAACCAAAACTCCATGGAATCAGAGGTTGTTATTGTAAGCAACAAACTAACCAAGCGTGAACTCCTATTGTTTAATGTTTTTGTAAAACTACATTCTTTTCCATGTATTTTGTTAAGTTTTCTTGAATAACTCGATGCAACAATTCGTAGTTTCACAATTTTGATTAAAATACTCATAAATCTTATTTACTACATCATGTTGCCATGATTTGATATCATTTTCGTCTATCACACATTGCGTTGATTGTTTACAACATTACTACATTACAAATCATCGTTTGGTTTCATTACTACACAAAAACATCCTTGTTACAAAAAATGGATGCCAGTCAAAAATCTTTGCCAAGTAGCTTCACCCCGTGCTATCCTCAGCAACCATTACCCGCGAACTGAAAATGCATAAATGTCAACGTTGCTGAGTGAGTTCTAGTTTTATAAAAATATATTACCTTTCATTCGATATAAACTTTTCATACTTTCATACATGATCATACATCATACATACATCAAGGTAATATTTATTATCTTTCGTCATCGTTCATTTCGATCATATCGCACGTTTCGTACATTTCGCACGTTACATTATCTTTCACTTCTATATAGGTCCTGTCATATGCTAAACCCCCCTCTTGGGCACGAAGCCAACTAATCTAGGGTTTAGCGACAAGGACCCCGTTTCGCACGTATGGAACAGTCACCAAGACTGATTCCTGTGTGTGAATCCCTCATGGGGCAGCCAAGATCGCACGCTGTATGACACACAGTTGAGCTGACAACTCCCAAGGAGTTGTGAACCTCCTTACATTTTGCTTGCAAGACTTTCAATCGTTCATTCATTATGTTCCACTTTCATTATCTTAGATCTTCCACTTCATTAAGATAATACTTTGCGACTATTATCCTAATCATACCACATAAAGCCACGGAGTAATACATAATAAGGAACATACATAACATCATCATATAAACATCACCTATCATCCCCGGAAACATCCCAAGTCATAGCCTAGAAGTCCCTCTTTCCCGAAAATTTCAGAAAATTTTCTAAGTCTTTAGGCGCATGAGCACTATGCAGGCGAACGAGCACTATGCAGGCGCATGAATACTTAGGCGCATGGGCGACTCAGGCGCATGGGCACTATTTGGGCGCAAGAGCCTTACTTAGGTGCATGGACAGATTTCTGGGCGCATGGGTACTACGCAAGCGCATTAGCCAGGTTTAGGCGCATGGATACTTAGGCGCTTTGGCAGACTTAGACGTATGGGCATACTTACGCGTCTGGGCAATATTCTAGGCGCATGGGCACTATTTGTGCGCATGAACCTTGGGCGTTTGGGTACTGTTTGGGCGCATGATCTTAGGCGCACGAGCACTTAGGCGCATGGCCAACTACTTTTTAACTAACATCAATTTCAGACCTCAAATCATCAATCTAACCTGTTCTAGCCTAGTTTCTAGCATACTAAGCAACAAACAAGCATAAAACATGAACATTATCAAAATTTTCCCAAAAATACACCCTCCTAACAGGGCACATACACATACATATGGGTACACACCCAAATTTTATATTAAAACATTAAAACATGCATTTCTAGCCCCAAAACAGGTTAAAACATTTAAAAACGGGGATCTAGAACTCACCTCTTGCAACTTTCGAGTAAGACTTCCTTCAAACCTGAATGCTTATGAGTTCAAACACCTAAAAACACCAAAACACACAACCGAACACACATACAAGCACATAAGCACATACCCAAAGCTGAAATGCAGCCAAGAACACCCCAAAAATCAGAAAACTAACCTGAATTCAGCTTCTTCTTCTTCCTCTCTCTAAAATCGATACTCTTTCTCTCTCTAGAAATCCGATGGAAAGAATAGTATAGGGGTCATGGGCGGCCATGACCACCTTTTGAACAAATTAATATCAAACTTTGTCCATTGTACAACATTAACCCCACAACTTGGGTTATTTTGCTTTTCTTTCTTTTTCTTCGCTTTTCTCTTCTTTTAAAATTTCCGAGTGTTACAGTTAGTTTTGGGTATCAATTGATTGATTTTAGGGGTCATTCGTGTGGTTTCGTGTTCGGTTTGTGTTTCTTAATAAACGGTTAGTACCTGTTTTCAATTGTCATTTATAAAGTCATTTCACTAATTGTAATCATAGGATTCGATTATATTAGTTCAATAGTGTGTTTAGAAGGCTTAAAAATCAAAACTCCATGGAATCAGAGGTTGTTATTGTAAGCAACAAACTAACCAAGCGTGAACTCCTATTGTTTAATGTTTTTGTAAAACTACATTCTTTTCCATGTATTTTGTTAAGCTTTCTTGTATAACTCGATGCAACAATTCGCAGTTGCAAAATTTTGATTAAAATACTTATAAATCTTATTTACTACATCATGTTACCATGATTTGATATCATTTTCGTCTATGACACATAGCGTTGATTGTTATACGTATGACATATGAGTGTATACGAGGGTATATGAGTGTATACAAGTAGTGTTTTGGTCCTTTACAACTTACTTTGTTGCCTTGATGCTCAATAAATGATTTTGGAGATCAAAAGTTATCGCTTGGTTTAAATAAGTGGCTTTTTAAGCCAAGAGTGTTTGATAATGGTTGTGGAGTGGTCTTGATTAGTTTTGGGCATGACTTCATTGATTTCATGGGTCATTCATGTGGTTTCGTGTTCGGTTTGTGTTTCTTTATAAACAATTAGTACAAGTTTTCAGTTGTCCTTTATAGTGTCATTTCAATGATTGTAATCATTTAATTCGATTATATTAGTTCATGAGTGTGTTTAGAAGACTTAAAAATCGAAACTCCATGGAATCGGAGGTTGTTATTGTAAGCAACAAAGTATCAAAGCGTGAACTATTATTGTTTAATGTTTTTGTAAAACTACATTCTTTCCCATGTATTTTGTAAAGCTTTATTGAATAACTCGATGTAGTAATTCGTAGTTGCACAATTTTGATTAAAATACTAAAAAATCTTATTTAATAAAACATGTTACCATGATTTGGTATCATTTTCGTCTATCACACATTGCATTGATTGTTATACGTATGACATATGAGTGTATGCAAGTGTATATGAGTGTATACAATTAGTGTTTTGGTCCTTTACAACTTGCTTTCTTGCCTTGATGCTCAATAAATGATTTTCGTGATCGAAAGTTATCACTTGGTTTAAATAAGTGGCTTTTTAAGCCGAGAGTGTTTGAAAATGGTTGTGGAGTAGTCTTGATTAGTTTTGGGTATGAGTAGATTGATTTTAAGGGTCATTCGTGTGGTTTCATGTTCGGTTTGTGTTTCTTAATGAACGGTTAGTAGCAGTTTTCCATTGTCATTTATAATGTCATTTCACTTATTGTAATCATCGGATTCGATTATATTAGTTCATGAGTGTGTTTAGAAGTCTTAAAAATCAAAACTCCATGGAATCAGAGGTTGTTATTGTAAGCAACAAACTAACCAAGCATGAACTCTTATTGTTTAATGTTTTTGTAAAACTACATTTTTTTCCATGTATTTTGTTAAGCTTTTTTGAATAACTCGATGCAACAATTCGTAGTTTCACAATTTTGATTAAAATACTCATAAGTCTTATTTACTACATCATGTTACCATGATTTGATATCATTTTCGTCTATCACACATTGCGTTGATTGTTATACGTATGACATATGAGAGTGTATACGAGTGTATATGAGTGTATACAAGTAGTGTTTTGGTACTTTACAACTTGCTTTCTTGCCTTGATGCTCAATAAATAATTTTGGAGATCAAAAGTTATCGCTTGGTTTAAATAAGTGGCCTTTTAAGCCAAGAGTGTTTGATAATGGTTGTGGAGTGGTCTTGATTAGTTTTGGGCATGAGTTCATTGATTTCAAGGGTCATTCGTGTGGTTTCGTGTTCGGTTTGTGTTTTTTTATAAACAATTAGTACAAGTTTTCAGTTGTCATTTATAGTGTCATTTCAATGATTGTAATCATTTCATTCGATTATATTAGTTTATGAGTGTGTTTAGAAGACTTAAAAATCGAAACTCCATGGAATCGGAGGTTGTTATTGTAAGCAACAAACTATCAAAGAGTGAACTACTATTGTTTATTGTTTTTCTAAAACTACATTATTTTCCATGTATTTTGTAAACCTTTATTGAATAACTCGATGTAGTAATTCGTAGTTGCATAATTTTGATTAAAATGCTAAAAAATCTTATTTACTAAAACATGTTACCATGATTTGGTATCATTTTCGTCTATCACACATTGCGTTGATTGTTATACGTATGACATATGAGTGTATGCAAGTGTATATGAGTGTATACAATTAGTGTTTTGGTCCTTTACAACTTGCTTTTGTAAGGCCCCATTCCCGGGACACTCATAGTTGGACAATCATCGCACATACTATTTCAAAATCGCATAAAATCTATTTAACATTTGCAGCGGAAAAATTTAACGAAACTATTTCATATAT
This sequence comes from Flaveria robusta, assembly GCA_025506415.1. NCBI lineage: Eukaryota > Viridiplantae > Streptophyta > Magnoliopsida > Asterales > Asteraceae > Flaveria > Flaveria robusta. The sequence continues at coordinate 17,738,480 of CM046474.1, forward strand.
TAATAATTACTGTTTACAGCATTATTACATTACAAATCATCGTCTGGTTTCATTACTACACAAAATGGATGCCAATCAAAACCTCTGCCAAGTAGCTTCATCCCGTGTCATCCTCAGCAAACATTACCTGCCAAATGAAAATGCATAAAAGTCAGCGTTGCTGAGTGAGTTCTAGTTTTATAAAAATATGTTACCTTTCATTCGTTAAAACATTTTCATACTTTCGCACGTGATCATACATTATACATACACATAGATAATAACATTATTATCTTCCGTCATCGTTCTTTTCGTACTTATCGCACGTTTCACGCATTTTGCACGTTACATTATCTTTCACTTATATCTAGGTCCTGTCATATACTAATCTAGGGTTTAGTGACAAGGACCCCGTTTCGCACGTATGTAACACTCACCAAGACTGATCCCCATGTGTGTGAATCCCTCATGGGGCTGCCAAGATCGCACGCTGTATGACACATAGTTGAGCTGACAACTCTCAAGGAGTTGTGAACCTCCTTACATTTTGCTTGCAAGACTTTCATTCGTTCATTCATTATGTTCCACTTTCATTATCTTAGATCTTTCACTTCGTTAAGATAATACTTTGCATTCATTGTCATAATCACACCATGTAAAGCCAAGGAGTAATACATAATAGGAACATAAAGAAATCAGGCCATAAACATGCATAACATCAACATATAATCATCACATACCATCCCCGGGAACACCGCAAGTCATAGCCTAAAAGTCCTTCTTTCCTGAAAATTTCAGAAAATTTTCTAAGTCTTTAGGCGCATGAGCACTATGCAGGCGCTTAGGCACTATGCGGGCGCATGAATACTTAGGCGCATGGGCGACTCAGGCGCATGGGCACTATTTGGGTGCACGGCCAACACTTAGGCGTCTGGGCAACTTTCTAGGCGCATGGGTACTATGCAGGCGCATGAGCCTGGTTTAGGCGCATGGGCACTTAGGCGTTTTAGCAGACTTAGACGCATGGCGTACTTAGACTCCTGGGCATAATTCTAGGCGCATGGGCACTATTTGTGCGCATGAACCTTGGGCGTTTGGGTACTGTTTGGGCGCATGATCTCAGGCGCATGGCCAACTACTTTTCTAACTACCATCATTTTCAGACCCAAAATCATCAATCTAACCTGTTCTAGCCTAGATTCTAACATACTAATCATCAAACAAGCATAAAACATGCACATAATCATAAATCATCCCGAACATACACCCTCCCACAACAGGGCACACACATATACATACGGGTACACACCCAAATTTTATAAAAATGATTATACATGCATTTCCAGCCCCAAATCAGTTAAAACATGTAAAAAACAGGGATCTAGAACTCACCTCTTGCCACTTCCGAGTAAGACTTCCTTCAAACCCGAATGCTTATGAGTTCAAACACCTAAAACACCAAAACCGAACACCCATACAAGCACATAAGCACATACCCGAAGCTGAAAATCAGCCAAGAACACCCTGTAATCAGGAAACTAACCTGAATTCAGCCTCTTCTTCTTCTTCTCTCTAAAACCGAAGAGAATTCTCTGCTTTCTCTCTCTAGAAAATCAACAGAAAGATGGTACAGGGGTCATGGGCGGCCATGACCACCTTTTGAACAGATTAAATACCAACTTTGTCCCATGTACAACTTTAACCCCTCAACTTGGGTTATTTTGCTTTTCTTCCTTTTTCTTTCGCTTTTCTCTTCTTTTAAAATTTCTAGGTGTTACAAGTCCACCCCCTTATATAGGTTTCGTCCCCGAAACCTGTCACTCCTCGAACAGCTGACGATAATGCTGCCTCATCTCCTCCTCAGGTTCCCATTTAGACTCGGATCCCTTTCTATGCTTCCACTTTACCCGCACCAAGGGAATCACTTTATTCCTTAGCCTCTTCTCTTTCCTGTCAATGATAGCCACTGGTTGCTCCATATAATTGAGCCGTTCGTCAACCTTAATATCTTCTAGTGGTACCACCATATCCTCATCAACTAAGCACTTCCTCAGATGAGATACATGGAATGTCGGGTGAATTCCACTTAACTCAACGGGCAACTCCAATCTATAGGCCACCTCTCCTACTCGAGCAATGATTCAGAAAGGCCCTATGTATCTCGGACTCAACTTGCCCCGCTTTGTAAACCGAATGATACCCTTCCAAGGTGAAACCTTCAACATAACTCTATCACCCACCTTGAATTCAATCGGTCTACGTCTCTTATCGGCATACGACTTTTGCCTATCTTTGGCTGCCTTCATGTAGGCTTTGATCTTTTCCAGCTTCTCAGTCGTAGCCTCAATCACTTCGATGCTCCCTAACTCCTTCTGACTAATATCACCCCAACATACGGGCGTCCTACACCTCCTACCGTATAGCATTTCATAGGGTGGCATACTTGGCATGATAACTGTTGTTGTATGAGAATTCAGCTAACGGTAAGTGCTCGTCCCAACTTCCTCCGAAGTCAATGACGCATGCCCGAAGCATATCCTCAAGCGTCTGAATAGTTCTTTCTGATTGACCATCCGTTTGAGGATGATAAGCCGTACTGATATGTAACCTCGTCCCCATAGCATCATGAAATCTCTTCCAAAACTTGGATGTAAATCGAGTGTCACGGTCAGACACAATAGACAGCGGTACACCATGACGAGTCACAATCTCCTTGATGAACAGATCCGCTAACCTCTCGGATGAATACATTTCATGGATCGGTAAGAAGTGAGCACTCTTCGTCAGACGGTCGACTATCACCAATATGGCATCATACCCCTTTGCTGTTCGCGGCAGCTTTGTAATAAAATCCATGGTGATATGCTCCCACTTCCACTCGGGTATATCCAAAGGTTGGATCTTCCCGTATGGCTTCTGATGCTCCGCCTTCACTTGCAAACAAGTAAGACACTTACTCACGTACTCCGTTACGTCGCGCTTCATACCGGGCCACCAATAATCTTTCTTCATATCATGATACATCTTTGTAGCACCGGGATGAATGGAGTATCGATCTTATGAGCCTCATCCATGATCTTTCCACGTAAATATCCATAACGAGGAATCCACATTCGCCCAAATCGGGTTCTAATACCAAGAGTGTTTTCACCCAATTCCGTGACTAGACCTCTCATCCTTTCGGAGTTAAGGCGATCTTCTTTCAACGCCTCGTCTTGAAACTCCTTGACCTGCTTCATAACATCGGAGGTCATAATCAATTGATAAGCCTTCACCCGGATCGGTTCAGGCCTCTCCTTTCGGCTAAGGGCATCCGCCACTACGTTGGCTTTGCCTGGATGGTAATGGATCTCACAATCATAATCCTTAATGAGTTCCAACCATCGTCTCTGCCTCATATTCAAATCCTTTTGCTCAAAGAAGTACTTCAAGCTCTTGTGGTCTATAAAGATAATGCACTTCGTCCCATATAAATAGTGCCTCCAAATCTTCAATGCGAAGACCACAGCTGCTAACTCCAAGTCATGAGTAGGATAATTAACCTCATGAACCTTCAGCTGTCGGTATGCGTAGGCTATAACCTTCCCTCGCTGCATCAACACGAAACCCAACCCCAAATAAGAAGCATCTGAATAAACCACCAAATCTTCGCTTCCTTCGGGTAACGACAAGACTGGAGCTTGCGTCAACCTTGCCTTCAGCTCCACAAAAGCCTTTTCTTGCTCTTGCCCCCATATAAATTTCACATCCTTACGGGTCAACTTAGTCAACGGAGAAGCTATCTTCGAGAAGTCTTGGATGAATCTTCTATAATAGCCCGCCAATCCAAGGAAACTACGTATCTCGGATGGCGTCTTTGGAGACTTCCATTGCATCACAGCTTCTAATTTTGCTGGGTCGACCATGATTCCTTCGGGATTTACCACGTGACCCAAAAACTGAACTTCGCGCAACCAGCACACGCACTTGGAGAACTTGGCATACAATTTCTCCCTTCTAAGCGTCTCCAATACTTCCCGAATGTGACCGGCATGCTCCTCCTCGCTCCTCGAATAAATCAGGATATCATCGATAAACACAATCACTGATTTATCAAACATCGGCCGACACACTCGATTCATCAAATCCATAAAAGCAGGTGGCGCGTTAGTTAAACCAAAAGACATAACGAGAAACTTGTAGTGTCCATAACGCGTGCGAAAAGCTGTTTTAGGAATATCCTGCTCCTTCACCTTCAGCTGATGATAACCCGATCGAAGATCGATTCTCGAAAACCAGCTGGCACCTTGCAGCTGATCAAACAAGTCGTCGATTCTGGGTAAAGGATATCGGTTCTTCACCGTCAACTTGTTTAACTCGCGGTAGTCGATGCACATCCTCATGATACCGTCCTTCTTCTTTACAAACAAGACCGGAACACCCCAGGGAGAGATACTCGGTCGAATGAACCCTTTATCCAACAGTTCTTGCAATTGAACCATCAGTTCCTTCATCTCTGTTGGAGCCAAACGGTACGGTGCCTTAGCGATAGGCTGAGCACCTGGTATCAAATCAATCTGGAACTCGATTTCACGGTCCGGTGGCATACCTGGTAAGTCTTCTGGAAACACATCGGGAAATTCACACACAACCGGTACATCGGATAATTATGGTGTTGACGTGTCCACCTCATTCACATAAGCCAGGTAGGCACTACATCCACGTCTCATGCACTTCCCCGCCATCGCCATCGAAATTACCTTCGGAATCGTAGTAACTCGATCACCGAAGACCGTCACCGAACTTCCGTCAGGCGCTGTCAATCGGATCATCTTCTTGCGGCACACAATATTCGCTTCATAGGCCGCTAACCAGTCCATCCCTAGGACTACATCAAACCCGCCTAAGGTCATCACAAACAGTCTAACAGAAACCTATGACCTTCTAGCTCTATGTCACAACCTTCTATCAGAACAGAGATCCTGGTAGACTTACCTATGGCAGTTTCTACATCGAAGGGCTAATCAATATTTCTACTTCTAACGGGCAAACTAGCACAGAAAGCAGCAGAAATGAAATTCTTACTAGCACCAGAATCAAATAACACAGAAGCAAGAGTTTGGTTTACTAGAAACGTACCTGACACAACATCGGGGTCCGTCCTAGCCTCCTCCCTGGTCATCGTGAAAGCTCTGGCGCTCGCCTTTTGCCCTTCACTCCCAGCCTTCTTCTTTGCCCCGGAACTCTCAGCCCTTGGCTTCTTGCAGTCCCTGGTCAGATGGCCATCTTCACCACAGTTATAGCATCTCACGACCCCACACTCTCGAGCCATGTGACCGGGCTTCCCATACTTGAAGCAGACGTTCGATCCCCATCTGCACTCCCCCGTATGCTCCCTTCCACATTTACCACACCTCCTTGCCCCGGGTGTGGCTACATGCCGGTCCTCCACCCTTGCAACCTTGTTGTTCGGAACGACGCCACCGCGTCCAAACCGCTTCCCGTTCCAGTTCGATCACCACCACCACTTTTCTTACTCACTTCAACCACAGCCACCTCCCGTTCATTATACAGCCTTCTCGCCAGATCAATCACCGACCTAAACGTGCTCGGCCGGGCGGCGATCATGTGCCTGCAAATATCCGCCGGTAAACCTTGGATGTACCTCTTAATCATTCGTGACACAGATGTCACCTGATCTGGCACCAGTCGTGCCATCTCATTAAACTTTGAGGTGTACTGTTGGTGCGTCATGGTTCTCGCCTCCAACTATAGGAACTTTCTCTCAATCTTGTCAAGTTCCCTATGAGGACAAAACTCCTCAATCACCAGCTTCTTCAGCTCATCCCACTTCATCTTTCTAATTTCCCTGCTACCCTCGGCCTGGACAATATTGTCCCACCAGCACAAAGCCGAGTCCACAAATGAGTGAGTAGCAAACTTCACTTTCTGGTCCTCCCTACACTCGCTGATTTCAAGTACAGCTTCCATTTCTCTCACCCATCGATGGGCAGCAGCAGCATTGCCATTGCCATTAAAAGTCGGGGGCTTGCATCTCTGGAATGCCCCATAAGTACAACCCCGAGCTGTCCTTGGCACTGCCTCTTCCTCCTCCTCGTCACTTGGGACAACCGTCTCAGTCTTCCGTTGCACTGCTTCTCCCGCAGTCTATTCTTTCTCCTTCTTCTCGTCCTCCCGTACAGCTCTAATCACTTCGACCAGCACAGACGGAAGGATCGTCTGCATGACCTGATGGACTTCTTCAACAACAGCCTCTTTCATCGAGGCCCTTAAATTAGCACTCTCATCACCACCTTCCTGGTGATGAGTCTCGGGCTCTTCAGGCGACATTTCCGTAGCCTTAGCACCACCTCTTGTGGCGCGCGGTCCAGCGCCACGTCCACCACGACCTCCTCCTCTTGAAGCTTTTGAAGATCTACCACCCGCCATCCTCTAACACACTATAAGATGCAAACACCAACACGATCATTCAAGGTAATAGCTCAGTTTATGTCAAGTATAGTAAGTCCCTAATTACAATGGCTAGTTGTGATTAGCCACTTACTTTACTCTTCATACCCCAAGCATTTCCTATCCTGACTACATCAGTATTCAAATCTACCAAAAGCACATAAATCAGATAACATGCACACATAATATTGGTTAAAATTAAAGAAAATACCTGATGGCACGTAGCTACTTGGGCTGGCATCCTTTCATTTGTCCCATTTTCAGTTTAAGTTTAGGTTTATTATAAAATATTTACCCATTTCTCTTAAACTTTTGGCTCTTATACCAATTTGTAAGGCCCCGTTCCCGGGACATTCACAGTTGGACAATCATCGCACATACTATTTCAAAATCGCATAAAATCTATTTAACATTTGCAGCGGAAAAATTTAACGAAACCATTATATATACTATTAATTACTGTTTACAGCATTATTACATTACAAATCATCGTCTAGTTTCATTACTACACAAAATGGATGCCAATCAAAACCTCTACCAAGTAGCTTCATCCCGTGCCATCCTCAGCAACCATTACCTGCCAACTGAAAATGCATAAAAGTCAGCGTTGCTGAGTGAGTTCTAGTTTTATAAAAATATGTTACCTTTCATTCGTTAAAACATTTTCATACTTTCGCACGTGATCATACATTATACAAACACATAGATAATAACATTATTATCTTCCGTCATCGTTCTTTTCGTACTTATCGCACGTTTCGCACATTTCGCACGTTACATTATCTTTCACTTCTATCTACGTCCTGTCACATACTAAACCTCCCTCTTGGGCACGAAGCCTACTAATCTAGGGTTTAGTGATAAGGACCCTGTTTCGCACGTATGGAACAGTCACCAAGACTGATCCCCCTGTGTGTGAATCCCTCATGGGGCAGCCAAGATCGCACGCTGTATGACACACAGTTGAGCTGACAACTCTCAAGGAGTTGTGAACATCCTTACATTTTGCTTGCAAGACTTTCATTCGTTCATTCATTATGTTCCACTTTCATTATCTTAGATCTTTCACTTCGTTAAGATAATACTTTACATTCATTAACATAATCACACCACGTAATGCCACGGAGAAATACATAATAGGAACATAAAGAAAACAGGCCATAACATTCATAACATCATCACATAATCATCACATATCAACCCCGGGAACATACCAAGTCATAGCCTAAAAGTCCTTCTCTCCCAAAAATTTTAGAAAATTTTCTAAGTCTTTAGGCGCATGAGCACTATGCAGGCGCTCGAGCACTATGCGGGCGCATGAATACTTAGGCGCATGGGCGACTCAGGCGCATGGGCACTATTTGGGCGCATGGCCAACACTTAGGCGTCTGGACAATTTTCTAGGCGCATGAGTACTATGCAGGCGCATGAGCCTAGTTTAGGCGCATGGGCACTTGGGCGTTTTGGCAGACTTAGACGCATGGAATTCTTAGGCTCCTAGGCATAATCCTAGGCGCATGGGCACTATTTGTGCGCGCGAACCTTGGGCGTTTGGGTACTGTTTGGGCGCATGATCTCTGGCGCATGGGCATTTAGGCACATGGCCAACTACTTTTCTAACTACCATCATTTTCAGACCTCAAGATCATCAATCTAACCTGTTCTAGCCTAGTTTCTATCATACTAAGCATCAAACAAGCATAAAACATGCACATAATCATAAATCATCCCGAACATACACCCACCCACAACAGGGCACACACATACATACGGGTACACACTTAAATTTTATAAAAACGTTTAAACATGCATTTCCAGCCCCAAATCAGTTAAACCATGTAAAAACGGGGATCTAGAACTCACCTCTTGCAACTTCCTTGTAAGACTTCCTTCAAACCCGAATGCTTATGAGTTCAAACACCTAAAACACCAAAACACACAACCGAACACACACATACAAGCACATAAGCACATACCCGAAGCTGAAATGCAGCCAAGAACACCCTAAATTCAGAAAACTAACCTGAATTTCAACTTTTTCTTCTTACTCTCTCTAAAACCAAAAAGAATTATGCTCTTTCTCTCTCTAGAAATCCGATGGAAAGAATAGTAAAGGGGTCATGGGCAGCCATGACCACCTTTTGAATGGATTAAATACCAACTTTGTCCCATGTACAACTTTAACCCCTCAACTTGAGTTATTTTGCTTTTCTTCCTTTTCTTTACTTTTTCTCTTCTTATAAAATTTCCGGGTGTTACAACTTTCTTGCCTTGATGCTCAATAAATGATTTTAGTGATCTAAAGTTATCACTTGGTTTAAATAAGTGGCTTTTTAAGCCGAGAGTGTTTGATAATGATTGTAGAGTGGTCTTGATTAGTTTTGGGTATGAGTTGATTGATTTTAAGGGTCATTCGTGTGGTTACGTGTTCGGTTTGTGTTTCTTAATAAACGGTTACTACCAGTTTTTAGTTGTCATTTATAATGTCATTTCACTGATAGTAATCATCAGATTCGATTATATTAGTTCATGAGTGTGTTTAGCAGGCTTAAAAATCAAAACTCCATGGAATCAGAGGTTGTTATTGTAAGCAACAAACTACCCAAGCGTGAACTCCTATTGTTTAATGTTTTTGTAAAACTACATTCTTTTCCATGTATTTTTTTAAGCTTTCTTGAATAACTCGATGTAACAATTCGTAGTTTCACAATTTTGATTCAAATACTCATAAATCTTATTTACTACATCATGTTACCATGATTTGATATAATTTTCGTCTATTACACATTACGTTGATTGTTATACATATGACATATGAGTGTATACGAGTGTATATGAGTGTGTTTTGGTGCTTTACAACTTGCTTTCTTGCCTTGATGCTCAATAAATGATTTTGGAGATCAAAAGTTATCACTTGGTTTAAATAAGTGGCCTTTTAAGCCAAGAGTGTTTGATAATGGTTGTGGAGTGGTCTTGATTAGTTTTGGACATGAGTTCATTGATTTCAAGGGTTATTCATGTGGTTTCGTGCTCGGTTTGTGTTTCTTTATAAACAATTAGTACAAGTTTTCAGTTGTCATTTATAGTGTCATTTCAGTGATTGTAATCATTGGATTCGATTATATTTGTTCATGAGTGTGTTTAGAAGGCTTAAAAATAAAAACTCCATGGAATTGGAGGTTGTTATTGTAAGCAAGAAACTAACCAACCGTGAACTCCTATTGTTTAATGTTATTGTAAAACTACATTCTTTTCCATGTATTTTTGTAAAGCTTTCTTGAATAACTCGATACAGTAGTTTGTAATTTCACAATTTTGATTAAAATACTCATAAATCTTATTTACTACATCGTGTTACCATGGTTTGATATCATTTTCGTCTATGACACATTGCATTGATTGTTATACGTATGACATATGAGTGTATACGAGTGTATATGTGTGTATACAAGTAGTGTTTTGGTCCTTTACAACTTGCTTTCTTGACTTGATGCTTAATAAATGATTTTGGAGATCGAAAGTTATCACTTGGTTTAACTAAATGGCTTTTTAAGCTGAGAGTGTTTGATAATGGTTGTGGAATGGTTCTGATGAGTTTTGAGCATAAGTTCATTGATTTCAAGGGTCATTTGTGTGGTTTCGTGTTCGGTTTGTGTTTCTTTATAAACAATTAGTACAAGTTTCCATTTGTCATTTATAGTGTCATTTCAATGATTGTAATCATTGAATTCGATTATATTAGTTCATGAGTGTGTTTAGAAGACTTAAAAATCGAAACTCCATGGAATCGGAGGTTGATATTGTAAGCAACAAACTAACCAAGCGTGAACTACAATTGTTTAATATTTTTGTAAAACTACATTCTTTCCCATGTATTTTGTAAAGCTTTATTGAATAACTCGATGTAGTAATTCGTTATTGCACAATTTTGATTAAAATACTAAAAAATCTTATTTACTAAAACATGTTACCATGATTTGGTATCATTTTCGTCTATCACACATTGCGTTGATTGTTATACGTATGACGTATGAGTGTATACGAGTGTATATGAGTGTATACAAGTAGTGTTTTGGTCCTTTACAACTTGCTTTCTTGCCTTGATGCTCAATAAGTGATTTTGGAAATCCAAAGTTATCACTTGGTTTAAATAAGTGGCTTTTTAAGCTGAGAGTGTTTGATAATGGTTGTGGAGTGGTCTTGATTAGTTTTGGGTATGAGTTGATTGATTTTAAGGGTCATTCGTGTTTTTTCGTGTTCGGTTTATGTTTCTTTATAAACGGTTAGTACCAGTTTTCAGTTATCATTTATAGTGTCATTTCACTAATTATAATGTTCGGATTCAATTATATTAGTTAATGAGTGTGTTTAGAAGTCTTAAAAATCAAAACTACATGGAATCGGAGGTTGTTATTGTAAGCAATAAACTAACCAAGCATGAACTCCTATTGTTTAATATTTTTGTAAAACTACATTCTTTTCTATGTATTTTGTTAAGCTTTCTTGAATAACTCGATGCAACAATTCGTAGTTGCACAATTTTCATTAAAATACTGATAAATCTTATTTACTACATCATGTCACCATGATTTGATATCATTTTTCTCTAGCACACATTGCGTTGATTGTTATACGTATGACATATGAGTGTATACAAGTGTATATGAGTGTATACAAGTAGTGTTTTGGTGCTCTACAACTTGCTTTCTTGCCTTTATGCTCAATAAATGATTTTGGAGATCGAAAGTTGTCACTTGGTTTAAATAAGTGGCTGTTTAAGCCGAGAGTGTTTGATAATGGTTGTGGAGTGGTCTTGATTAGTTTTGGGCATGAGTTCAATGATTTCAAGGGTCGTTCGTGTGGTTTCGTATCCGGTTTGTGTTTCTTTATAAACAATTAGTACAAGTTTTCAGTTGTCATTTATAGTGTCATTTCAATGATTGTAATCATTGGATTCGATTATATTAGTTCATGAGTGTGTTTAGAAATCTTAAAAATCAAAACTACATGGAATCGGAGGTTGTTATTGTAAGCAATAAACTAACCAAGCGTGAACTCCTATTGTTTAATATTTTTGTAAAACTACATTCTTTTCTATGTATTTTGTTAAGCTTTCTTAAATAACTCGATGCAACAATTCGTAGTTGCACAATTTTCATTAAAATACTGATAAATCTTATTTACTACATCATGTCACCATGATTTGATATCATTTTTCTCTAGCACACATTGCGTTGATTGTTATACGTATGACATATGAGTGTATACAAGTGTATATGAGTGTATACAAGTAGTGTTTTGGTGCTCTACAACTTGCTTTCTTGCCTTTATGCTCAATAAATGATTTTGGAGATCGAAAGTTGTCACTTGGTTTAAATAAGTGGCTGTTTAAGCCGAGAGTGTTTGATAATGGTTGTGGAGTGGTCTTGATTAGTTTTGGGCATGAGTTCAATGATTTCAAGGGTCGTTCGTGTGGTTTCGTTTCCGGTTTGTGTTTCTTTATAAACAATTAGTACAAGTTTTCAGTTGTCATTTATAGTGTCATTTCAATGATTGTAATCATTGGATTCGATTATATTAGTTCATGAGTGTGTTTAGAAATCTTAAAAATCAAAACTACATGGAATCGAAGGTTGTTATTGTAAGCAATAAACTAACCAAGCGTGAACTCCTACTGTTTAATATTTTTGTAAAACTACATTCTTTTCTATGTATTTTGTTAAGCTTTCTTAAATAACTCGATGCAACAATTCGTAGTTGCACAATTTTCATTAAAATACTAAAAAATCTTATTTACTATATCATGTTACCATGATTTGATATCATTTTTGTCTATCACACATTGCGTTGATTGTTATACATATGACAAATGAGTGTATACGAGTGTATATGAGTCTATACAAGTGGTGTTTTGGTCCTTTACAACTTGCTTTCTTGCCTTGATGCTCAATAAATGATTTTGGAGATTGAAAGATATCACTTGGTTTAAATAAGTGGCTTTTTAAGCTGAGAGTGTTTGATAATGGTTGTGGAGTGGTCTTGATTAGTTTTGGGTATGAGTTGATTGATTTTAAGGGTCATTCGTGTGGTTTCATGTTAGGTTTGTGTCTCTTTATAAACGGTTAGTACGAGTTTTCAGTTGTCATTTATAGTGTCATTTCACTGATTGTAATTATCGGATTCGATTATATTAGTTAATGAGTGTGTTTAGAAGTCTTAAAAATCAAAACTACATGGAATCGAAGGTTGTTATTGTAAGCAATAAACTAACCAAGTGTGAACTCCTATTGTTTAATGTTTTTGTAAAATTACATTCTTTCCCATGTATTTTGTTAAGCTTTCTTGAATAACTCGATTCAGTAATTCGTAGTTGCACAATTTTGATTAAAATATTAAAAATTCTTATTTACTAAAACATGTTACCATGATTTGGTATCATTTTCGTCTATCAAACATTGCGTTGATTGCTATACGTATGACATATGAGTGTATACAAGTAGTGTTTTGGTCCTTTACAACTTGCTTTCTTGCCTTGATGCTCAATAAATGATTTTGGAGATCGAAAGATATCACTTGGTTTAAATAAGTGGCTTTTTAAGCCGAGAGTGTTTGATAATGGTTGTGGAGTGGTCTTGATTAGTTTTGGGTATGAGTTGTTTGATTTTAAGGGTCTTTCGTGTTGTTTCGTGTTCGGTTTGTGTTTCTTTATAAACGGTTAGTACCAGTTTTCAGTTGTCATTTATAGTTTCATTTCACTGATTGTAATCATCTGATTCGATTATATTAGCTAATGAGTGTGTTTAGAAGTCTTAAAAATCAAAACTACATGGAATCGTAGGTTGTTATTGTAAGCAATAAACTAACCAAGCGTGAACTCCTATTGTTTAATGTTTTTGTAAACCTACATTCTTTTCTATATATTTTGTTAAGCTTTCTTGAATAACTCGATGCAACAATTCGTAGTTGCACAATTTTCATTAAAATACTAAAAAATCTTATTTACTATATCATGTTACCATGATTTGAAATCATTTTTGTCTATCACACATTGCGTTGATTGTTATACGTATGACAAATGAGTGTATACGAGTGTATATGAGTCTATACAAGTGGTGTTTTGGTCCTTTACAACTTGCTTTCTTGCCTTGATGCTCAATAAATGATTTTGGGGATCGAAAGTTATCACTTGGTTTAAATAAGTGGCTTTTTAAGCTGAGAGTGTTTGATAATGTTGGTGGAGTGATCTTGATTAGTTTTGGGCATGAGTTCATTGATATCAAGGGTCATTCGTGTGGTTTCGTGTTCGGTTTGTGTTTTTTTATATACAATTAGTACAAGTTTTCAGTTGTCATTATAGTGTCATTTCAACGATTATAATCATTGGATTCTATTATATTAGTTCATGAGTGTGTTTAGAAGACTTAAAAATCGAAACTCCATGGAATCGGAGGTTGTTGTTGTAAGCAACAAACTATCCAAGCGTGAACTACTATTGTTTAATGTTTTTGTAAAACTACATTCTTTCCCATGTATTTTGTTAAGCTTTCTTGAATAACTCGATTCAGTAATTCGTAGTTGCATAATTTTCATTAAAATACTGATAAATTTTATTTACTACATCATGTTACCATGATTTGATATCATTTTTGTCTATCACACATTGCGTTGATTGTTATACGTATGACAAATGAGTGTATACGAGTCTATATTAGTCTATACAAGTAGTGTTTTGGTCCTTTACAACTTGCTTTCTTGCCTTGATGCTCAATAAATGATTTTGGAGATCGAAAGTTATCACTTGGTTTAAATAAGTGGTTTTTTAAGCTGAGAGTGTTTGATAATGGTGGTGGAGTGATCTTGATTCGTTTTGGGCATGAGTTCATTGATTTCAAGGGTCATTCGTGTGGTTTCGTGTTCGGTTTGTGTTTTTTTATATACACTTAGTACAAGTTTTCAGTTGTCATTTATAGTGTCATTTCAACGATTGTAAACATTGGATTCGATTATATTAGTTAATGAGTGTGTTTAGAAGACTTAAAAATCAAAACTCCATGGAATCGGAGGTTGTTGTTGTAAGCAACAAACTATCCAAGCGTGAACTACTATTGATTAATGTTTTTGTAAAACTACAATCTTTCCCATGTATTTTGTTAAGCTTTCTTGAATAACTCGATTCAGTAATTCGTAGTTGCACTATTTTGATTAAGATACTAAAAAATCTTATTTACTAAAATATGTTACGATGATTTGGTATCATTTTCGTCTATCAAACATTGCGTTGATTGTTATACGTATGACATATGAGTGTATACGAGTGTATATGAGTATATACAAGTAGTGTTTTGGTCCTTTACAACTTCCTTTCTTGCCTTGATGCTCAATAAATGATTTTGGAGATCGAAAGATATTACTTGGTTTAAATAAGTGGCTTTTTAAGCCGAGAGTGTTTGATAATGGTTGTGGAGTGCTCTTGATTAGTTTTGGGTATGAGTTGATTGATTTTAAGGGTCATTTGTGTTGTTTCGTGTTCGGTTTGTGTTTCTTTATAAAAAGTTAGTACCAGTTTTCAGTTGTCATTTATAGTGTCATTTCACTGATTGTAATCATCTGATTCGATTATATTAGTTAATGAGTGTGTTTAGAAGTCTTAAAAATCAAAACTACATGGAATCGGAGGTTGTTATTGTAAGCAATAAACTAACCAAGCGTAAACTCCTATTGTTTAATGTTTTTGCAAAACTACATTCTTTTCTATGTATTATGTTAAGCTTTCTTGAATAACTCGATGCAACAATTCGTAATTGCATAATTTTCATTAAAATACTAAAAAATCTTATTTACTATATCATGTTACCATGATTTGAAATCATTTTTGTCTATCACACATTGCGTTGATTGTTATACGTATGATAAATGAGTGTATACGAGTGTATATTAGTCTATACAAGTGGTGTTTTGGTCCTTTACAACTTGCTTTCTTGCCTTGATGCTCAATAAATGATTTTGGAGATCGAAAGTTATCACTTGGTTTAAATAAATGGCTTTTTAAGCTGAGAGTGTTTGATAATGGTGGTGGAGTGATCTTGATTAGTTTTGGGCATGAGTTCATTGATTTCAAGGGTCATTAGTGTGGTTTCGTGTTCGGTTTGTGTTTTTTTATATACAATTAGTACAAGTTTTCAGTTGTCATTATAGTGTCATTTCAACGATTGTAATCATTGGATTCAATTATATTAGTTCATGAGTGTGTTTAGAAGACTTAAAAATCGAAACTCCATAGAATCGGAGGTTGTTGTTGTAAGCAACAAACTATGAAAGCGTGAACTACTATTGTTTAATGTTTTTGTAAAACTACATTCTTTCCCATGTATTTTGTTAAGCTTTCTTGAATAACTCGATTCAGTAATTCGTAGTTGCACAATTTTGATTAAAATACTAAAAATCTTATTTACTAAAATATGTTACCATGATTTGGTATCATTTTCGTCTATCAAGCATTGCATTGATTGTTATACTTATGACATATGAGTGTATACGAGTGTATATGAGTGTATACAAGTAGTGTTTTGTTCCTTTACAACTTGCTTTCTTGCCTTGATGCTCAATAAATGATTTTGGAGATCGAAAGATATCACTTAGTTTAAATAAGTGGCCTTTTAAGCCGAGAGTGTTTGATTATGGTTGTGGAGTGGTCTTGATTAGTTTTGGGTATGAGTTGATTGATTTTAAGGGTCATTCGTGTTTTTTCGTGTTCGGTTTATGTTTCTTTATAAACGGTTAGTACCAGTTTTCAGTTGTCATTTATAGTGTCATTTCACTGATTGTAATCATCGGATTCGATTATATTAGTTAATGAGTGCGTTTAGAATTCTTAAAAATCAAAACTACATGGAATCGGAGGTTGTTGTTGTAAGCAACAAACTATCCAAGCGTGAACTACTATTGATTAATGTTTTTGTAAAACTACATTCTTTTCTATGTATTATGTTAAGCTTTCTTGAATAACTCCATGCAACAATTCGAAGTTGCACAATTTTCATTAAAATACTAAAAAATCTTATTTACTATATCATGTTACCATGATTTGAAATCATTTTTGTCTATCACACATTGCGTTGATTGTTATACGTATGATAAATGAGTGTATACGAGTGTATATGAGTCTATACAAGTGGTGTTTTGGTCCTTTACAACTTGCTTTCTTGCCTTGATGCTCAATATATGATTTTGGAGATCGAAAGTTATCACTTGGTTTAAATAAATGGTTTTTTAAGCTGAGAGTGTTTGATAATGGTGGTGGAGTGATCTTGATTAGTTTTGGGCATGAGTTCATTGATTTCAAGGGTCATTAGTGTGGTTTCGTGTTCGGTTTGTGTTTTTTATATACAATTAGTACAAGTTTTCAGTTGTCATTATAGTGTCATTTCAACGATTGTAATCATTGGATTCAATTATATTAGTTCATGAGTGTGTTTAGAAGACTTAAAAATCGAAACTCCATAGAATCGGAGGTTGTTGTTGTAAGCAACAAACTATGAAAGCGTGAACTACTATTGTTTAATGTTTTTGTAAAACTACATTCTTTCCCATGTATTTTGTTAAGCTTTCTTGAATAACTCGATTCAGTAATTCGTAGTTGCACAATTTTGATTAAAATACTAAAAATCTTATTTACTAAAATATGTTACCATGATTTGGTATCATTTTCGTCTATCAAACATTGCATTGATTGTTATACATATGACATATAAGTGTATACGAGTGTATATGAGTGTATACAAGTAGTGTTTTGGTCCTTTACAACTTGCTTTCTTGCCTTGATGCTCAATAAATGATTTTGGAGATCGAAAGATATCACTTGGTTTAAATAAGTGGCTTTTTAAGCCGAGAGTGTTTGATTATGGTTGTGGAGTGGTCTTGATTAGTATTGGGTATGAGTTGATTGATTTTAAGGGTCATTCGTGTTGTTTCGTGTTCGGTTTGTGTTTTTTTATAAACGGTTAGTACAAGTTTTCAGTTGTCATTTATAGTGTCATTTCACTGATTGTAATCATCGGATTCGATTATATTAGTTAATGAGTGTGTTTAGAAGTCTTAAAAATCAAAACTACATGGAATCGGAGGTTGTTATTGTAAGCAATAAACTAACCAAGCGTGAACTCCTATTGTTTAATGTTTTTGTAAAACTACATTCTTTTCTATGTATTTTGTTAAGCTTTCTTGAATAACTCGATGCAACAATTCGTAGTTGCACAATTTTCATTAAAATACTGATAAATCTTATTTACTACATCATGTTATCATGATTTGATATCATTTTTGTCTATCACACATTGCGTTGATTGTTATACGTATGACAAATGAGTGTATACGAGTCTATATTAGTCTATACAAGTAGTGTTTTGGTCCTTTACAACTTGCTTTCTTGCCATGATGCTCAATAAATGATTTTGGAGATTGAAAGTTATCACTTGGTTTAAATAAGTGGCTTTTTATGCTGAGTGTTTGATAATGGTGGTGGAGTGATCTTGATTAGTTTTGGGCATGAGTTCATTGATTTCAAGGGCCATTCGTGTGATTTCGTGTTCGGTTTGTGTTTTTCTATAAACAATTAGTACAAGTTTTCAGTTGTCATTTATAGTGTTATTTCAACGATTGTAATCACTGGATTCGATTATATTAGTTCATGAGTGTGTTTAAAAGACTTTAAAATCGAAACTCCATGGAATCGAAGGTTGTTGTTGTAAGCAACAAACTATCCAAGCGTGAACTACTATTGTTTAATGTTTTTGTAAAACTACAATCTTTCCGATGTATTTTGTTAAGCTTTCTTGAATAACTCGATTCAGTAATTCGTAGTTGCATAATTTTCATTAAAATACTGATAAATTTTATTTACGACATCAAGTTACCATGATTTGATATCATTTTTGTCTATCACACATTGCGTTGATTGTTATACGTATGACAAATGAGTGTATACGAGTCTATATTAGTCTATACAAGTAGTGTTTTGGTCCTTTACAACTTGCTTTCTTACCTTGATGCTCAATAAATGATTTTGGAGACCGAAAGTTATCACTTGGTTTAAATAAGTGGTTTTTTAAGCTGAGAGTGTTTGATAATGGTGGTGGAGTGATCTTGATTAGTTTTGGGCATGAGTTCATTGATTTCAAGGGTCATTCGTGTGATTTCGTGTTCGGTTTGTGTTTTTCTATAAACAATTAGTACAAGTTTTCAGTTGTCATTTATAGTGTTATTTCAACGATTGTAATCACTGGATTCGATTATATTAGTTCATGAGTGTGTTTAAAAGACTTGAAAATCGAAACTCCATGGAATCGAAGGTTGTTGTTGTAAGCAACAAACTATCCAAGCGTGAACTACTATTGTTTAATGTTTTTGTAAAACTACAATCTTTCCGATGTATTTTGTTAAGCTTTCTTGAATAACTCGATTCAGTAATTAGTAGTTGCACAAATTTGATTAAAATACTAATAAATCTTATTTACTAAAATATGTTACCAGGATTTGGTATCATTTTCGTTTATCACACATTGCATTGATTGTTATACGTATGACATATGAGTGTATACGAGTGTATATGAGTGTATACAAGTAGTGTTTTGGTCCTTTACAACTTACTTTCTAGCCTTGATGCTCAATAAGTGATTTTGGAAATCCAAAGTTATCACTTGGTTTAAATAAGTGGCTTTTTAAGCTTAGAGTGTTTGATAATGGTTGTGGAGTGGTCTTGATTAGTTTTGGGTATGAGTTGATTGATTTTAAGGGTCATTCGTGTTTTTCCGTGTTCGGTTTATGTTTCTCTATAAACGGTTAGTACCAGTTTTCAGTTATCATTTATAGTGTTATTTCACTAATTGTAATCTTCGGATTCAATTATATTAGTTAATGAGAGTGTGTTTAGAAGTCTTAAAAATCGAAACTACATGGAATCGGAGGTTGTTATTGTAAGCAATAAACTAACCAAGCGTGAACTCCTATTGTTAAATGTTTTTGTAAAACTACATTCTTTTCTATGTATTTTGTTAAGCTTTCTTGAATAACTCGATGCAACAATTCGTAGTTGCACAATTTTCATTAAAATACTGATAAATCTTATTTACTACATCATGTTACCATGATTTGATATCATTTTTCTCTAGCACACATTGCGTTGATTGTTTTACGTATGACATATGAGTGTATACAAGTGTATATGAGTGTATACAAGTAGTGTTTTGGTGCTTTACTACTTGCTTTCTTGCCTTGATGCTCAATAAATGATTTTGGAGATCGAAAGTTATCACTTGGTTTAAATAAGTGGCTGTTTAAGCCGAGAGTGTTTGATAATGGTTGTGGAGTGGTCTTGATTAGTTTTGGGCATGAGTTCAATGATTTCAAGGGTCGTTCGTGTGGTTTCGTGTTCGGTTTGTGTTTCTTTATAAACAATTAGTACAAGTTTTCAGTTGTCACTTATAATGTCTTTTCAATGATTGTAATCATTGGATTCGATTATATTAGTTCAGGAGTGTGTTTAGAAGACTTAAAAATCGAAACTCCACGGAATCGAAGATGGTTGTTGTAAGCAACAAACTATCCAAGCGTGAACTACTATTGTTTAATGTTTTTGTAAAACTACAATCTTTCCGATGTATTTTGTTAAGCTTTCTTGAATAACTCGATTCAGTAATTAGTAGTTGCACAATTTTGATTAAAATACTAAAAAATCTTATTTACTAAAATATGTTACCATGATTTGGTATCATTTTCGTTTATCTCACATTGCGTTGATTGTTATACGTATGACATATGAGTGTATACGAGTGTATATGAGTGTATACAAGTAGTGTTTTGGTCCTTTACAACTTGCTTTCTTGCCTTGATGCTCAATAAATGATTTTGGAGATCGAAAGATATCACTTGGTTTAAATAAGTGGCTTTTTAAGCCGAGAGTGTTTGATAATGGTTGTGGAGTGGTCTTGATTAGTTTTGGGTATGAGTTGATTGATTTTAAGGGTCATTCGTGTTGTTTCGTGTTCGGTTTGTGTTTTTTTATAAACGGTTAGTACCAGTTTTCAGTTGTCATTTATAGTGTCATTTCACTGATTGTAATCATCGGATTCGATTATATTAGTTAATGAGCGTGTTTAGAAGTCTTAAAACTCAAAACTACATGGAATCGGAGGTTGTTATTGTAAGCAATAAACTAACCAAGAGTGAACTCCTAATGTTTAATGTTTTTGTAAAACTACATTCTTTTCTATTTATTTTGTTAAACTTTCTTGAATAACTCGATGCAACAATTCGTAGTTGCACAATTTTCATTAAAATACTGATAAATCTTATTTACTACATCATGTTACCATGATTTGATATCATTTTTGTTTATCACACATTACGTTGATTGTTATACGTATGACAAATGAGTGTATACGAGTCAATATTAGTCTATACAAGTAGTGTTTTGGTCCTTTACAACTTGCTTTCTTGCCATGATGCTCAATAAACGATTTTGGAGATCGAAAGTTATCACTGGGTTTAAATAAGTGGCTTTTTAAGCTGAGAGTGTTTGATAATGGTGGTGGAGTGATCTTGATTAGTTTTGGGCATGAGTTCATTGATTTCAAGGGTTTTTCGTGTGGTTTCGTGTTCGGTTTGTGTTTTTCTATAAACAATTAGTACAAGTTTTTAGTTGTCATTTATAGTGTCATTTCAATGATTGTAATCACTGGATTCGATTATATTAGTTCATGAGTGTGTTTAGAAGACTTAAAAATCGAAACTCCATGGAATCGAAGGTTGTTGTTGTAAGCAACAAACTATCCAAGCGTGAACTACTATTGTTTAATGTTTTTGTAAAACTACAATCTTTCCGATGTATTTTGTTAAGCTTTCTTGAATAACTCGATTCAGTAATTAGTAGTTGCACAATTTTGATTAAAATACTAAAAAATCTTATTTACTAAAATATGTTACCATGATTTGGTATCATTTTCGTTTATCTCACATTGCGTTGATTGTTATACGTATGACATATGAGTGTATACGAGTGTATATGAGTGTATACAAGTAGTGTTTTGGTCCTTTACAACTTGCTTTCTTGCCTTGATGCTCAATAAATGATTTTGGAGATCGAAAGATATCACTTGGTTTAAATATATGGCTTTTTAAGCCGAGAGTGTTTGATAATGGTTGTGGAGTGGTCTTGATTAGTTTTGGGTATGAGTTGATTGATTTTAAGGGTCATTCGTGTTGTTCGTGTTCGGTTTGTGTATTTTATAAACGGTTAGTACCAGTTTTCAGTTGTCATTTATAGTGTCATTTCACTGATTGTAATCATCGGATTCGATTATATTAGTTAATGAGTGTGTTTAGAAGTCTTAAAACTCAAAACTACATGGAATCGGAGGTTGTTATTGTAAGCAATAAACTAACCAAGAGTGAACTCCTAATGTTTAATGTTTTTGTAAAACTACATTCTTTTCTATTTATTTTGTTAAACTTTCTTGAATAACTCGATGCAACAATTTGTAGTTGCACAATTTTCATTAAAATACTGATAAATCTTATTTACTACATCATGTTACCATGATTTGATATCATTTTTGTCTATCACACATTGCGTTGATTGTTATACGTATGACAAATGAGTGTATACGAGTCTATATTAGTCTATACAAGTAGTGTTTTGGTCCTTTACAACTTGCTTTCTTGCCATGATGCTCAATAAACGATTTTGGAGATCGAAAGTTATCACTTGGTTTAAATAAGTGGCTTTTTAAGCTGAGAGTGTTTGATAATGGTGGTGGAGTGATCTTGATTAGTTTTGGGCATGAGTTCATTGATTTAAAGGGTTTTTCGTGTGGTTTCGTGTTCGGTTTGTGTTTTTCTATAAACAATTAGTACAAGTTTTCAGTTGTCATTTATAGTGTCATTTCAACGATTGTAATCACTGGATTCGATTATATTAGTTCATGAGTGTGTTTAGAAGACTTAAAAATCGAAACTCCATGGAATCGAAGGTTGTTGTTGTAAGCAACAAACTATCCAAGCGTGAACTACTATTGTTTAATGTTTTTGTAAAACTACAATCTTTCCGATGTATTTTGTTAAGCTTTCTTGAATAACTCGATTCAGCAATTAGTAGTTGCACAATTTTGATTAAAATACTAAAAAACCTTATTTACTAAAATATGTTACCATGATTTGGTATCATTTTCGTTTATCACACATTGCATTGATTGTTATACGTATGACATATGAGTGTATACGAGTGTATATGAGTGTATACAAGTAGTGTTTTGGTCCTTTACAACTTGCTTTCTTGCCTTGATGCTCAATAAGTGATTTTGGAAATCCAAAGTTATCACTTGGTTTAAATTAGTGGCTTTTTAAGCTGAGAGTGTTTGATAATGGTTGTGGAGTGGTCTTGATTAGTTTTGGGTATGAGTTGATTGATTTTAAGGGTCATTCGTGTGGTTTTGTGTTCCATTTGTGTTTCTTTATAAACAATTAGTCCAAGTTTTCAGTTATCATTTATAGTGTCATTTCAACGATTGTAATCACTGTATTCAATTATAATAGTTCATAAGTGTGTTTAGAAGACTTAAAAATTGAAACTCCGTGGAATCGGAGGTTGATATTATAAGCAACAAACTATCCAAGCGTGAACTACTATTGTTTAATGTTTTTGTAAAACTACATTCTTTCCCATGTATTTTGTAAAGCGGGGCAAGTTGAGTCCGAGATACATAGGGCCTTTCCGAATCATTGCTCGAGTAGTAGAGGTGGCCTATAGATTGGAGTTGCCCGATGAGTTATGTGTAATTCACCTGACATTCCATGTATCTCATTTGAGAAAGTGCTTAGTTGATGAGGATATGGTGGTACCACTAGAAGATATTGAGGTTGACGAACGGCTTAATTATGTGGAGCAACCAGTGGCTATCATTGACAGGAAAGAGAAGAGGCTAAGGAATAAAGTGATTCACTTGGTGCGGGTACAGTGGAAGCATAGAAAGGGATCCGAGTCTACATGGTAACCTGAGGAGGAGATGAGGCAGCATTATCCTCAGCTATTCGAGGAGTGACAGGTTTCGGGGACGAAACCTATATAAGGGGGGTGGACTTGTAACACCCGGAAATTTTAAACGAAGAGAAAAGCGAAAGAAAAAGGAAGAAAAGCAAAATAACCCAAGTTGAGGGGTTAAAGTTGTACATGGGACAAAGTTGGTATTTAATCTGTTCAAAAGGTGGTCATGGCCGCCCATGACCCCTGTACCATCTTTCTGTCGATTTTCTAGAGAGAAAACGCAGAGAATTCTCTTCGGTTTTAGAGAGAAGAAGAAGAAGAGGCTGAATACAGGTTAGTTTCCTGATTTCAGGGTGTTCTTGGCTGATTTTCAGCTTCGGGTATGTGCTTATGTGCTTGTATGTGTGTTCGGTTTTGGTGTTTTAGGTGTTTGAACTTATAAGCATTCGGGTTTGAAGGAAGTCTTACTCAGAAGTTGCAAGAGGTGAGATCTAGATCCCCGTTTTTTACATGTTTTAACTGATTTGGGGCTGGAAATGCATGTATAATCGTTTTTATAAAATTTGGGTGTGAACCCCGTATGTATATGTGTGTGTCCTGTTGTGGGAGGGTGTATGTTCAGGATGATTTATGATTATGTGCATGTTTTCTGCTTGTTTGATGCTTAGTATGTTAGAATCTAGGCTAGAACAGGTTAGATTGATGATTTTTGGTCTGAAAATGATGGTAGTTAGAAAAGTAGTTGGCCGTGCGCCTAAGTGCCCATGCGCCTGAGATCATGCGCCCAAACTGTACCCAAACGCCCAAGGTTCATGCGCACAAATACTGCCCATGCGCCTACAATTATGCCTAGGAGTCTAAGTATGCCATGCGTCTAAGTCTGCTAAAACGCCTAAGTGCCCATGCGCCTAAACCAGGCTCATGCGCCTGCATAGTACCCATGCGCCTAGAAAGTTGCCCAGACACCTAAGTGTTGGCCGTGCGCCCAAATAGTGCCCATGCGCCTAAGTCGCCCATGCGCCTAAGTATTCATGCGCCCGCATAGTGCCCAAGCGCCTGCATAGTGTTCATGCGCCTAAAGACTTAGAAAATTTTCTGGAATTTTCGGGAAAGGACTTTTAGGCTATGACTTGGGGTGTTCCCGGGGATGGTATGTGATGATTATATGTTGATGTTATGCATGTTTATGGCCTGATTTCTTTATGTTCCTATTATGTATTACTCCGTGGCTTTACATGGTATGATTATGACAATGAATGCAAAGTATTATCTTAACGAAGTGAAAGATCTAAGATAATGAAAGTGGAACATAATGAATTAACGAATGAAAGTCTTGCAAGCAAAATGTAAGGTGGTTCACAACTCCTTGAGAGTTCTCAGCTCAACTTTGTGTCATACAGCGTGCGATCTTGGCTGCCCCATGAGGGATTCACACACACGGGGATCAGTTTTGGTGACTGATCCATACGTGCGAAATGGGGTCCTTGTCACTAAACCCTAGATTAGTTGGCTTCGTGCCCAAGAGGGGGGTTTAGTATATGACAAGACCTAGATAGAAGTGAAAGATAATGTAACGTGCGAAATGTACGAAACGTGCGATATGTACGAAAAGAACGATGACGGAAGATAATAATGCTATTATCTATGTGTATGTATATGTGTGATCACGTGTGAAATTATGAAAAAGGTTTTAACGAATGAAAGGTAATATATTTTTATAAAACTAGAACTCACTCAGCAACGCTGACTATTATGCATTTTCAGTTGGCAGGTAAAGGTTGCTGAGGATGACACGGGGTGAAGCTACTTGGCAAATATTTTGACTGGCATCCATTTTGTGTAACAATAATTTTTGTGTAGTGACGAAACCAAACGATGATTTGTAATGTAATGATGTTGTAACAGTAATCATTAATATATGAAATGGTTTCGTTAAATTTTCCGCTGCAAATGTTAAAAAGATTTTATGTAAATTTGAAATAGTATGTGCGATGATTGTCCAACTGTGAGTGTCCCGGGAACGGGGCCTTACACACACATTGCGTTGATTGTTATACGTATGACATATGAGTGTATACAAGTGTATATTGTATACAATTATTGTTTTGGTCCTTTACAACTTGCTTTCTTGCCTTGATGCTCAATAGATGGTTGAGGAGTGGTCTTGATTAGTTTTGGGTATGAGTTGATTGATTTTAAGGGTCATTCAAGTGGTTTTGAGTTCGGTTTGTGTTTTTTTATAAACGGTTAGTACCAGTTTTCAGTTGTCATTTATAGTGTCATTTCACTTATTGTAATCATCGGATTCGATTATATTAGTTCATGAGTGTGTTTAGAAGGCTTAAAAATCAAAACTCCATGGAATCGGAGGTTGTTATTGTAAGCAACAAACTAACCAAGCGTGAACTCCTATTGTTTAATGTTTTTGTAAATCTACATTCTTTTCTATGTATTTTCTTAAGCTTTCTGGAATAACTCATTGCAACAATTTGTAGTTGCACAATTTTCATAAAAATACTGATAAATCATATTTACTACATCATGTTACCACGATTTGATATCATTTTCGTCCATCACAAATTGCGTTGATTGTTATACGTATGACATATGAGTGTATACTAGTGTATATGAGTATATACAAGTAGTGTTTTGGTCCTTTACAACTTGCTTTCTTGCCCTGATGCTCAAAAAATGATTTTGGAGATCGAAAGTTATCACTTGGTTTAAATAAGTGACTTTTTAAGCCGAGTGTGTTTGATAATGGTTGTAGAGTAGTCTTGATTAGTTTTGGGTATGAGTTCATTGATTTTAAGAGTCATTCGTGTGGTTTCATGTTCGGTTTGTGTTTCTTAATAAACAATAAGAACAAGTTTTCAGTTGTCATTTATAGTGTCATTTCAATGATTGTAATCATGGGATTCTATTATAATAGTTAATGAGTGTGTTTAGAAGGCTTAAAAATCAAAACTCCATGGAATCAGAGGTTGATATTGTAAGTAGCAAACTATCCCAGCGTGAACTATTGTTTAGTGTTTTTATAAAACTACATTCTTTCACATGAATTTTGTGAAGCTTTCTTGAATTACTCGATGTAGTAATTCGTAGTTGCATAATTTTGATTAAAATACTAAAAAATCTTATTTACTAAAACATGTTACCATGATTTGATATCATTTTCGTCTATCACACATTGCGTTGATTGTTATACGTATGACATATGAGTGTATACAAATATATATGTGTGTATACAATTAGTGTTTCGCTCCTTTACAACTTGCCTTCTTGCCTTGATGCTCAATAAATGACTTTGGAGATCGAAAGTTATCAGTTGGTTTAAATAAGTGGCTTTTTAAAACGAGAGTGTTTGATAATGGTTGTGGAGTGGTCTTGATTAGTTTTGGGTATGAGTTCATTGATTTCAAGGGTCATTCGTGTGGTTTTGTGTTCCATTTGTGTTTCTTTATAAACAATTAGTCCAAGTTTTCAGTTATCATTTATAGTGTCATTTCAACGATTGTAATCACTGTATTCAATTATAATAGTTCATAAGTGTGTTTAGAAGACTTAAAAATCGAAACTCCGTGGAATCGGAGGTTGATATTATAAGCAACAAACTATCCAAGCGTGAACTACTATTGTTTAATGTTTTTGTAAAACTACATTCTTTCCCATGTATTTTGTAAAGCTTTCTTGAATAACTCGAAGTAGTAATTCGTAGTTGCACAATTTTGATTAAAATACTAAAAAATCTTATTTACTAAAACGTGTTACCATGATTTGGTATCATTTTCGTCTATAACACATTGCATTGATTGTTATACGTATGACATATAAGTGTATACAAGTGTATATGAGTGTATACAATTATTGTTTCGGTCCTTTACAACTTGCTTTCTTGCCTTGATGCTCAATAAATGATTTTGGAGATCGAAGGTGATAACTTGGTTTAAATAAGTGGCTTTTTAAGCCGAGAGTGTTTGATAATGGTTGAGGAGTGGTCTTGATTAGTTTTGGGTATGAGTTGATTGATTTTAAGGGTCATTCGTGTGGTTTTGTGTTTGGTTTTTTGTTTTTATAAACGGTTAGTACCAGTTCTCAGTTGCCATTTATAGTGTCATTTCACTAATCGTAATCATCGGATTCGATTATATTAGTTCATGAGTGTGTTTAGAAGGCTTAAAAATCAAAACTCCATGGAATCAGAGGTTGTTATTGTAAACAACAAACTAACCAAGCGTGAACTCCTATTGTTTAATGTTTTTGTAAAACTACATTCTTTCCCATGTATTTTGTTAAGCTTTCTTGAAAAACTCGATGCAACAATTCATAGTTGCAAACTTTTGATTAAAATACTAATAAATCTTATTTACTACATCATATTACCATGATTTGATATCGTTTTCGTCTATCACACATTGTGTTGATTGTTATACGTATGAAATACCAGTGTATACAAATGTATATGAGTGTATACAATTAGTGTTTTGTCCTTTACAACTTGCTTTCTTGCCTTGATGCTCAATAAATGGTTTTAGAGATCGAAAGATATCACTTGGTTTAAATTAGTGGCTTTTTAAGCCGAGACTGTTTGATAATGGTTGTGGAGTGGTCTTGATTAGTTTTGGGTATGAGTTGATTGATTTTAAGGGTCATTCGTGTGGTTTCGTGTTCGGTTTGTGTTTCTTTATTAATGGTTAGTACCAGTTTTCAGTTGTCATTTATAGTGTCATTTCACTGATTGTAATCATCGGATTCGATTATATTAGTTCATGAGTGTGTTTAGAAGGCTTAAAAATCAAAACTCCATGGAATCGGAGGTTGTTATTGTAAGAAACAAACTAACCAAGCGTGAACTCCTATTGTTTAATGTTTTTGTAAAACTACATTCTTTTCTATGTATTTTGTTAAGCTTTCTTGAATAACTCATTGCAACAATTCGTAGTTGCACAATTTGATAAAAATACTGATAAATCATATTTACTACACCATGATTTGATATCATTTTCGTCTATCACACATTGCGTTAATTGTTATACGTATGACATGTGAGTGTATACGAGTGTATATGAGTATATACAAGTAGTGTTTTGGTCCTTTACAACTTGCTTTCTTGCCCTGATGCTCAATAAATGATTTTGGAGATCGAAAGTTATCACTTGGTTTAAATAAGTGACTTTTTAAGCCGAGAGTGTTTGATAATGGTTGTCGAGTAGTCTTGATTAGTTTTGGGTATGAGTTGATTGATTTTAAGAGTCATTCGTGTGGTTTCGTGTCCGGTTTGTGTTTCTTAATAAACAATAAGTACAAGTTTTCAGTTGTCATTTATAGTGTTATTTCAATGATTGTAATCATGAGATTCTATTATAATAGTTAATGAGTGTGTTTAGAAGACTTAAAAATCAAAACTCCATGGAATCAGAGGTTGATATTATAAGTAGCAAACTATCCCAGCGTGAACTATTGTTTAGTGTTTTTATAAAACTACATTCTTTCACATGAATTTTGTGAAGCTTTCTTGAATTACTCGATGTAGTAATTCGTAGTTGCATAATTTTGATGAAAATACTAAAAAATCTTATTTACTAAAACATGTTACCATGATTTGATATCATTTTCGTCTATCACACATTGCGTTGATTGTTATACGTATGACATATGAGTGTATACAAATATATATGTGTGTATACAATTAGTGTTTCGCTCCTTTACAACTTGCCTTCTTGCCTTGATGCTCAATAAATGATTTTGGAGATCGAAAGTTATCACTTGGTTTAAATAAGTGGCTTTTTAAGACGAGAGTGTTTGATAATGGTTGTGGAGTGGTCTTGATTAGTTTTGGGTATGAGTTCATTGATTTCAAGGGTCATTCGTGTGGTTTTGTGTTCCATTTGTGTTTCTTTATAAACAATTAGTCCAAGTTTTCAGTTATCATTTATAGTGTCATTTCAACGATTGTAATCACTGGATTTAATTATAATAGTTCATAAGTGTGTTTAGAAGACTTAAAAATCGAAACACCGTGGAATCGGAGGTTGATATTATAAGCAACAAACTATCCAAGCGTGAACTACTATTGTTTAATGTTTTTGTAAAACTACATTCTTTCCCATGTATTTTGTAAAGCTTTCATGAATAACTCGAAGTAGTAATTCGTAGTTGCACAATTTTGATTAAAATACTAAAAAATCTTATTTACTAAAACATGTTACCTTGATTTGGTATCATTTTCGTCTATAACACATTGCATTGATTGTTATACGTATGAAATATAAGTGTATACAAGTGTATATGAGTGTATACAATTATTGTTTTGGTCCTTTACAACTTGCT
The DNA here is from genome assembly GCA_025506415.1 of Flaveria robusta. Taxonomy (NCBI): domain Eukaryota; kingdom Viridiplantae; phylum Streptophyta; class Magnoliopsida; order Asterales; family Asteraceae; genus Flaveria; species Flaveria robusta. Next base: position 17,768,274 of record CM046474.1, read on the forward strand.
TTCTTGCCTTGATGCTCAATAAATGATTTTGGAGATCGAAGGTGATAACTTGGTTTAAATAAGTGGCTTTTTAAGCCGAGAGTGTTTGATAATGGTTGAGGAGTGGTCTTGATTAGTTTTGGGTATGAGTTGATTGATTTTAAGGGTCATTCGTGTGGTTTTGTGTTCGGTTTGTGTTTTTTAATAAACGGTTAGTACCAGTTCTCAGTTGCCATTTATAGTGTCATTTCACTAATCGTAATCATCGAATTCTATTATATTAGTTCATGAGTGTGTTTAAAAGGCTTAAAAATCAAAACTCCATGGAATCAGAGGTTGTTATTGTAAACAACAAACTAACCAAGCGTGAACTCCTATTGTTTAATGTTTTTGTAAAACTACATTCTTTCCCATGTATTTTGTTAAGCTTTCTTGAAAAACTCGATGCAACAATTCGTAGTTGCAAACTTTTGATTAAAATACTAATAAATCTTATTTACTACATCATGTTACCATGATTTGATATCGTTTTCGTCTATCACACATTGCGTTGATTGTTATACGTATGAAATACGAGTGTATACAAGTGTATATGAGTGTATACAATTAGTGTTTTGTCCTTTACAACTTGCTTTCTTGCCTTGATGCTCAATAAATGGTTTTACAGATCGAAAGATATCACTTGGTTTAAATTAGTGGCTTTTTAAGCCGAGACTGTTTGATAATGGTTGTGGAGTGGTCTTGATTAGTTTTGGGTATGAGTTGATTGATTTTAAGGGTCATTCGTGTGGTTTCGTGTTCGGTTTGTGTTTCTTTATTAATGGTTAGTACCAGTTTTCAGTTGTCATTTATAGTGTCATTTCACTGATTGTAATCATCGGATTCGATTATATTAGTTCATGAGTGTGTTTAGAAGGCCTAAAAATCAAAACTCCATGGAATCGGAGGTTATTATTGTAAGAAACAAACTAACCAAGCGTGAACTCCTATTGTTTAATGTTTTTGTAAAACTACATTCTTTTCTATGTATTTTGTTAAGCTTTCTTGAATAACACATTGCAACAATTTGTAGTTGCACAATTTTGATAAAAATACTGATAAATCATATTTACTACACCATGATTTGATATCATTTTCGTCTATCACACATTGCGTTGATTGTTATACGTATGACATGTGAGTGTATACGAGTGTATATGAGTATATACAAGTAGTGTTTTGGTTCTTTACAACTTGCTTTCTTGCCCTGATGCTCAATAAATGATTTTGGAGATCGAAAGTTATCACTTGGTTTAAATAAGTGACTTTTTAAGCCGAGAGTGTTTGATAATGGTTGTGGAGTAGTCTTGATTAGTTTTGGGTATGAGTTGATTGATTTTAAGAGTCATTCGTGTGGTTTCGTGTTCGGTTTGTGTTTCTTAATAAACAATAAGTACAAGTTTTCAGTTGTCATTTATAGTGTCATTTCAATGATTGTAATCATGGGATTCTATTATAATAGTTAATGAGTGTGTTTAGAAGACTTAAAAATCAAAACTCCATGGAATCAGAGGTTGATATTGTAAGTAGCAAACTATCCCAGCGTGAACTATTGTTTAGTGTTTTTATAAAACTACATTCTTTCACATGAATTTTGTGAAGCTTTCTTGAATTACTCGATATTGTAATTCGTAGTTGCATAATTTTGATTAAAATACTAAAACATCTTATTTACTAAAACATGTTACCATGATTTGATATCATTTTCGTCTATCACACATTGCGTTGATTGTTATACGTATGACATATGAGTGTATACAAATATATATGTGTGTATACAATTAGTGTTTCGCTCCTTTACAACTTGCCTTCTTGCCTTGATGCTCAATAAACGATTTTGGAGATCGAAAGTTATCACTTGGTTTAAATAAGTGGCTTTTTAAGACGAGAGTGTTTGATAATGGTTGTGGAGTGGTCTTGATTAGTTTTGGGTATGAGTTCATTGATTTCAAGGGTCATTCGTGTGGTTTTGTGTTCCATTTGTGTTTCTTTATAAACAATTAGTCCAAGTTTTCAGTTATCATTTATAGTGTCATTTCAACGATTGTAATCACTGGATTCAATTATAATAGTTCATAAGTGTGTTTAGAAGACTTAAAAATCGAAACTCCGTGGAATCGGAGGTTGATATTATAAGCAACAAACTATCCAAGCGTGAACTACTATTGTTTAATGTTTTTGTAAAACTACATTCTTTCCCAGGTATTTTGTAAAGCTTTCATGAATAACTCGAAGTAGTAATTCGTAGTTGCACAATTTTGATTAAAATACTAAAAAATCTTATTTACTAAAACGTGTTACCATGATTTGGTATCATTTTCGTCTATAACACATTGCATTGATTGTTATACGTATGACATATAAGTGTATACAAGTGTATATGAGTGTATACAATTATTGTTTTGGTCCTTTACAACTTGCTTTCTTGCCTTGATGCTCAATAAATGATTTTGGAGATCGAAGGTGATAACTTGGTTTAAATAAGTGGCTTTTTAAGCCGAGAGTGTTTGATAATGGTTGAGGAGTGGTCTTGATTAGTTTTGGGTATGAGTTGATTGATTTTAAGGGTCATTCGTGTGGTTTTGTGTTCGGTTTGTGTTTTTTTATAAACGGTTAGTACCAGTTCTCAGTTGCCATTTATAGTGTCATTTCACTAATCGTAATCATCGGATTCGATTATATTAGTTCATGAGTGTGTTTAGAAGGCTTAAAAATCAAAACTCCATGGAATCAGAGGTTGTTATTGTAAACAACAAACTAACCAAGCATGAACTCCTATTGTTTAATGTTTTTGTAAAACTACATTCTTTCCCATGTATTTTGTTAAGCTTTCTTGAAAAACTCGATGCAACAATTCGTAGTTGCAAACTTTTGATTAAAATACTAATAAATCTTATTTACTACATCATGTTACCATGATTTGATATCGTTTTCGTCTATCACACATTGCTTTGATTGTTATACGTATGAAATACCAGTGTATACAAGTGTATATGAGTGTATACAATTAGTGTTTTGTCCTTTACAACTTGCTTTCTTGCCTTGATGCTCAATAAATGGTTTTAGAGATCGAAAGATATCACTTGGTTTAAATTAGTGGCTTTTTAAGCCGAGACTGTTTGATAATGGTTGTGGAGTGGTCTTGATTAGTTTTGGGTATGAGTTGATTGATTTTAAGGGTCATTCGTGTGGTTTCGTGTTCGGTTTGTGTTTCTTTATTAATGGTTAGTACCAGTTTTCAGTTGTCATTTATAGTGTCATTTCACTGATTGTAATCATCGGATTCGATTATATTAGTTCATGAGTGTGTTTAGAAGGCTTAAAAATCAAAACTCCATGGAATCGGAGGTTGTTATTGTAAGAAACAAACTAACCAAGCGTGAACTCCTATTGTTTAATGTTTTTGTAAAACTACATTCTTTTCTATGTATTTTGTTAAGCTTTCTTGAATAACTCATTGCAACAATTCGTAGTTGCACAATTTTGATAAAAATACTGATAAATCATATTTACTACACCATGATTTGATATCATTTTCGTCTATCACACATTGCGTTAATTGTTATACGTATGACATGTGAGTGTATACGAGTGTATATGAGTATATACAAGTAGTGTTTTGGTCCTTTACAACTTGCTTTCTTGCCCTGATGCTCAATAAATGATTTTGGAGATCGAAAGTTATCACTTGGTTTAAATAAGTGACTTTTTAAGCCGAGAGTGTTTGATAATGGTTGTGGAGTAGTCTTGATTAGTTTTGGGTATGAGTTGATTGATTTTAAGAGTCATTCGTGTGGTTTCGTGTTCAGTTTTTGTTTTTTTATAAACAATTTGTACAAGTTTTCAGTTGTCATTTATAGTGTCATTTTTAATGATTGTAATTATTGGATTCGATTATATTAGTTCATGAGTGTGTTTAGAAGACTTAAAAATCGAAACTCCACGGAATTGGAGGTTGTTGTTGTAAGCAACAAACTATACAAGCGTGAACTACTATTGTTTAATGTTTTTGTAAAACTACATTCTTTCCCATGTATTTTGTTAAGCTTTCTTGAATAACTCGATGTCGTAATTCGTAGTTGCATAATTCTGATTAAAATATTAAAAAATCTTATTTACTAAAACATGTTACCATGATTTGGTATCATTTTCGTCTATCGCACATTACGTTGAATGTTATACGTATGACATATGTGTGTATACAAGTGTATATGAGTGTATACAATTAGTGTTTTGGTCCTTTACAACTTGCTTTCTTGCCTTGATGCTCAATAAATGATTTTGGAGATCGAAAGTTATCACTTGATTTAAATTAGTGGCTTTGTAAGCCGAGACTGTTTGATAATGGTTGTGGAGTGGTCTTGATTACTTTTGGGTATGAGTTGATTGATTTTAAGGGTTATTCGTGTGGTTTCGTGTTCGGTTTGTGTTTCTTTATAAATGGTTAGTTCCAGTTTTTAGTTGTCATTTATAGTGTCATTTCACTGATTGTAATCATCGGATTCGATTATATTAGTTCTTGAGTGTGTTTAGAAGGCTTAAAAATCAAAACTCCATGGTATCGGAGGTTGTTATTGTAAGCAACAAACTAACCAAGCGTGAACTTCTATTGTTTAATGTTTTTGTAAAACTACATTATTTTCCATGTATTTTGTTAAGCTTTCTTGAAAAACTCGATGCAACAATTCATAGTTGTAAACTTTTGATTAAAATACTAATAAATCTTATTTACTACATCATGTTACCATGATTTGATATCGTTTTCGTCTATCACACATTGCTTTGATTGTTATACGTATGAAATACGAGTGTATACAAGTGTATATGAGTGTATACAATTAGTGTTTTGTCCTTTACAACTTGCTTTCTTGCCTTGATGCTCAATAAATGGTTTTAGAGATCGAAAGATATCACTTGGTTTAAATTAGTGGCTTTTTAAGCGGAGACTGTTTGATAATGGTTGTGGAGTGGTCTTGATTAGTTTTGGGTATGAATTGATTGATTTTAAGGGTCATTCGTGTGGTTTCGTGTTCGGTTTGTGTTTCTTTGTTAATGGTTAGTACCAGTTTTCAGTTGTCATTTATAGTGTCATTTCACTGATTGTAATCATCGGATTCGATTATATTAGTTCATGAGTGTGTTTAGAAGGCTTAAAAATCAAAACTACATGGAATCAGAGGTTGTTATTATAAGCAATAAACTAACCAAGCTTGAGCTCCTATTGTTTAATGTTTTTGTAAAACTACATTCTTTTCCAAGTATATTTTTAAGCTTTCTTGAATAACTCGATGCAACAATTCGTAGTTGCACAGTTTTCATTAAAATACTGATAAATCTTATTTTCTACATCATGTTACCATTATTTTATATCATTTTTGTCTATCACAAATTGCGTTGATTGTTATATGTATGACAAATGAGTGTATACGAGTGTGTATGAGTCTATACAAGTAGTGTTTTGGTCCTTTACAACTTGCTTTCTTGCCTTGATGCTCAATAAATGATTTTGGAGATCGAAAGTTATCACTTGATTTAAATAAGTGGCTTTGTAAGCCGAGACTGTTTGATAATGGTTGTGGAGTGGTCTTGATTACTTTTGGGTATGAGTTGATTGATTTTAAGGGTCATTCGTGTTGTTTCGTGTTCGGTTTGTGTTTCTTTATAAATGGTTAGTTCCAGTTTTTAGTTGTCATTTATAGTGTCATTTCACTGATTGTAATCATCGGATTCGATTATATTAGTTCATGAGTGTGTTTAGAAGGCTTAAAAATCAAAACTTCATGGTATCGGAGGTTGTTATTGTAAGCAAGAAACTAACCAGGCGTGAACTTCTATTGTTTAATGTTTTTCTAAAACTACATTCTTTTCCATGTATTTTGTTAAGCTTTCTTGAATAACTCAATGCATCAATTCGTAGTTGCACAATTTTGATTAAAATACTGATAAATCTTATTTACTACATCATGTTACCATGATTTGATATCATTTTCGTCTATCACACATTGCGTTGATTGTTATACGTATGACATGTGAGTGTATACGAGTGTATATGAGTATATACAAGTAGTGTTTTGGTCCTTTACAACTTGCTTTCTTGCCCTGATGCTCAATAAATGATTTTGGAGATCGAAAGTTATCACTTGGTTTAAATAAGTGAATTTTTAAGCCGAGAGTGTTTGATAATGGTTGTGGAGTAGTCTTGATTAGTTTTGGGTATGAGTTGATTGATTTTAAGAGTCATTCGTGTGGTTTCGTGTTCGGTTTTTGTTTTTTATAAACAATTGTACAAGTTTTCAGTTGTCATTTATAGTGTCATTTCAATGATTGTAATCATTGGATTCGATTATGTTCATGAGTGTGTTTAGAAGACTTAAAAATCGAAACTTCATGGAATTGGAGGTTGTTGTTGTAAGCAACAAACTATCCAAGCGTGAACTACTATTGTTTGATGTTTTTGTAAAACTACATTCTTTCCCATGCATTTTGTTAAGCTTTCTTGAATAACTCGATTCATTAATTTCTTGTTGCACAATTTTGTTTAAAATACTAAAAATTCTTATTTACTAAAATATGTCACCATGATTTGGTATCATTTTCATCTATCAAACATTGCGTTGATTGTTATACGTATGACATATGTGTGTATACAAGTGTATATGAGTGTATACAATTAGTGTTTTGGTCCTTTACAACTTGCTTTCTTGCCTTGATGCTCAATAAAATATTTTGGACATCGAAAGTTATCACTTGATTTAAATAAGTGGCTTTGTAAGCCGAGAGTGTTTGATAATGGTTGTGGAGTGGTCTTAATTACTTTTGGGTATGAGTTGATTGATTTTAAGGGTCATTCGTGTGGTTTCGTGTTCGGTTTGTGTTTCTTTATAAACGGTTAGTAACAGTTTTCAGTTGTCATTTATAGTGTCATTTCACTGATTGTAATCATCGGATTCGATTATATTAGTTCATGAGTGTGTTTAGAAGGCTTAAAAATCAAAACTCAATGGAATTGGAGGTTGTTATTGTAAACAACAAACTAACCAAGCGTGAACTCCTATTGTTTAATGTTTTTGTAAAACTACATTCTTTCCCGTGTATTTTGTTAAGCTTTCTTGAAAAACTTGATGCAACAATTCGTAGTTGTAAACTTTTGATTAAAATACTAATAAATCTTATTTACTACATCATGTTACCATGATTTGATATCGTTTTCGTCTATCACACATTGCGTTGGTTGTTATACGTATGAAATACGAGTGTATACAAGTGTATATGAGTGTATACAATTAGTGTTTTGTCCTTTACAACTTGCTTTCTTGCCTTGATGCTCAATAAATGGTTTTAGAGATCGAAATATATCACTTGGTTTAAATTAGTGGCTTTTTAAGCCGAGACTGTTTGATAATGGTTGTGGAGTGGTCTTGATTAGTTTTGGGTATGAATTGATTGATTTTAAGGGTCATTCGTGTGGTTTCGTGTTCGGTTTGTGTTTCTTTGTTAATGGTTAGTACCAGTTTTCAGTTGTTATTTATAGTGTCATTTCACTGATTGTAATCATCGGATTCGATTATATTAGTTCATGAGTGTGTTTAGAAGGCTTAAAAATCAAAACTCCATGGAATCGGAGGTTGTTATTGTAAGAAACAAACTAACCAAGCGTGAACTCCTATTGTTTAATGTTTTTGTAAAACTACATTCTTTTCTATGTATTTTGTTAAGCTTTCTTGAATAACTCATTGCAACAATTCGTAGTTGCACAATTTTGATAAAAATACTGATAAATCATATTTACTACACCAAGATTTGATATCATTTTCCTCTATCACACATTGCGTTGATTGTTATACGTATGACATGTGAGTGTATACGAGTGTATATGAGTATATACAAGTAGTGTTTTGGTCCTTTACAACTTGCTTTCTTGCCCTGATGCTCAATAAATGATTTTGCAGATCGAAAGTTATCACTTGGTTTAAATAAGTGACTTTTTAAGCCGAGAGTGTTTGATAATGGTTGTGGAGTAGTCTTGATTACTTTTGGGTATGAGTTGATTGATTTTAAGGGTCATTCGTGTGGTTTCGTGTTCGGTTTGTGTTTCTTTATAAACGGTTAGTACCAGTTTTCAGTTGTCATTTATAGTGTCATTTAACTGATTGTACTCATCGGATTCGATTATATTAGTTAATGAGTGTGTTTAGAAGTCTTAAAAATCAAAACTACATGGAATCAGAGGTTGCTATTATAAGCAATAAACTAACCAAGCTTGAGCTCCTATTGTTTAATGTTTTTGTAAAACTACATTCTTTTCCAAGTATATTTTTAAGCTTTCTTGAATAACTCGATGCAACAATTCGTAGTTGCACAATTTTCATTAAAATACTGATAAATCTTATTTTCTACATCATGTTACCATTATTTTATATCATTTTTGTCTATCACAAATTGCGTTGATTGTTATATGTATGACAAATGAGTGTATACGAGTGTGTATGAGTCTATACAAGTAGTGTTTTGGTCCTTTACAACTTGCTTTCTTGCCTTGATGCTCAATAAATGATTTTGGAGATCGAAAGTTATCACTTGAATTAAATAAGTGGCTTTGTAAGCCGAGACTGTTTGATAATGGTTGTGGAGTGGTCTTGATTACTTTTGGGTATGAGTTGATTGATTTTAAGGGTCATTCGTGTTGTTTCGTGTTCGGTTTGTGTTTCTTTATAAATGATTAGTTCCAGTTTTTAGTTGTCATTTCACTGATTGTAATCATCGGATTCGATTATATTAGTTCATGAGTGTGTTTAGAAGGCTTAAAAATCAAAACTTCATGGTATCGGAGGTTGTTATTGTAAGCAAGAAACTAACCAGGCGTGAACTTCTATTGTTTAATGTTTTTGTAAAACTACATTCTTTTCCATGTATTTTGTTAAGCTTTCTTGAATAACTCAATGCATCAATTCGTAGTTGCACAATTTTGATTAAAATACTGATAAATCTTATTTACTACATCATGTTACCATGATTTGATATCATTTTCGTCTATCACACATTGCGTTGATTGTTATACGTATGACATGTGAGTGTATACGAGTGTATATGAGTATATACAAGTAGTGTTTTGGTCCTTTACAACTTGCTTTCTTGCCTGATGCTCAATAAATGATTTTGGAGATCGAAAGTTATCACTTGGTTTAAATAAGTGGAATTTTAAGCCGAGAGTGTTTGATAATGGTTGTGGAGTAGTCTTGATTAGTTTTGGGTATGAGTTGATTGATTTTAAGGGTCATTCGTGTGGTTTCGTGTTCGGTTTTGTTTTTTATAAACAATTGTACAAGTTTTCAGTTGTCATTTATAGTGTCATTTCAATGATTGTAATCATTGGATTCGATTATATTAGTTCATGAGTGTGTTTAGAAGACTTAAAAATCGAAACTCCATGGAATTGGAGGTTGTTGTAGTAAGCAACAAACTATCCAAGCGTGAACTACTATTGTTTAATGTTTTTGTAAAACTACATTCTTTCCCATGTATTTTGTTAAGCTTTCTTGAATAACTCGATTCAGTAATTCCTTGTTGCACAATTTTGTTTAAAATACTAAAAATTCTTATTTACTAAAATATGTTACCATGATTTGGTATCATTTTCATCTATCAAACATTGCGTTTATTGTTATACGCATGACATATGTGTGTATACAAGTGTATATGAGTGTATACAATTAGTGTTTTGGTCCTTTACAACTTGCTTTCGTGCCTTGATGCTCAATAAAATATTTTGGACATCGAAAGTTATCACTTGATTTAAATAAGTGGCTTTGTAAGCCGAGAGTGTTTGATAATGGTTGTGGAGTGGTCTTGATTAGTTTTGGGTATGAGTTGATTGATTTTAAGGGTCATTCGTGTGGTTTCGTGTTCGGTTTGTGTTTCTTTATAAACGGTTAGTACCAGTTTTCAGTTGTCATTTATAGTGTCATTTCACTGATTGTACTTATCGGATTCGATTATATTAGTTAATGAGTGTGTTTAGAAGTCTTAAAATCAAAACTACATGGAATCAGAGGTTGTTATTGTAAGCAATAAACTAACCAAGCTTGAGCACCTATTGTTTGATGTTTTTGTAAAACTACATTCTTTTCCAAGTATATTTTTAAGCTTTCTTGAATAACTCGATGCAACAATTCGTAGTTCCACAATTTTCATTAAAATACTGATAAATCTTATTTTCTACATCATGTTACCATGATTTTATATCATTTTTGTCTATCACAAATTGCGTTGATTGTTATAGGTATGACATGAGTGTATACGAGTGTATATGAGTGTATACAGTGTGTTTTGGTCCTTTACAACTTGCTTTCTTGCCTTGATGCTCAAAAATGATTTTGGAGATCGAAAGTTATCACTTGGTTTAATAAGTGGCTTTTAAGCCGAGAGTGTTTGATAATGGTTGTGGAGTGGTCTTGATTAGTTTTGGGTATGAGTTGATTGATTTTAAGGTCATTCGTGTGGTTTCGTGTTCGGTTTGTGTTTCTTTATAAACGTTAGTACCAGTTTTCAGTTGTCATTTATAGTGTCATTTCAATGATTGTAATCATTGGATTCGATTATTAGTTTCATGAGTGTGTAGAAGAATTAAAATCGAAACTCCATGGAATCGGAGGTTGATTTGTAAGAGCAAACTATCCAAGCGTGAACTATTTGTTAATGTTTTGTAAAAAACTACATTCTTTCCATGTATTTTGTTAAGCTTTCTTGAATAACTCGATGCAGTAATTCGTAGTTGCATAATTCTGATTATAATACTAAAAAAATCTTATTTACTAAAACATGTTACCATGATTTGGTATCATTTTCGTCTATCACACATTGCGTTGATTGTTATACGTATGACATATGTGTGTATACAAGTGTATATGAGTGTATACAATTAGTGTTTTGGTCCTTTACAACTTGCTTTCTTGCCTTGATGCTCAATAAATGATTTTGGAGATCAAAAGTTATCACTTTATTTAAATAAGTGGCATTGTAAGCCGAGAGTGTTTGATAATGGTTGTGGGGTGGTCTTGATTAGTTTTGGGTATGAGTTGATTGATTTTAAGGGTCATTCGTGTGGTTTCGTGTTTGGTTTCTTTTTTATTTATAAACGGTTAGTAGTAGTTTTCAGTTGTTATTTATAGTGTCATTTCATTGATTGTAATCATCGGATTCGATTATATTAGTTCATGAGTGTGTTTAGAAGTCTTAAGAATCAAAATTCCATGGAATCAGAGGTTGTTATTGTAAGCAACAAACTAACCAAGCGTAAACTTCTATTGTTTAATGTTTTTGTAAAACTACATTCTTTTCCATGTATTTTGTTAAGCTTTCTTGAATAACTCAATGCATTAATTCGTAGTTGCACAATTTTGATTAAAATACTGATAAATCTTATTTACTACATCATGTTACCATGATTTGATATCATTTTCGTCTATCACACATTGCGTTGATTGTTATACGTATGACATATGAGTGTATACGAGTGTATATGAGTATATACAATTAGTGTTTTGGTCCTTTACAACTTGCTTTCTTGCCTTGATGCTCAATAAATGATTTTGGAGATCGAAAGATGTCACTTGGTTTAAATAAGTGGCTTTTTAAGCCGAGAGTGTTTGATAATGGTTGTGGAGTGGTCTTGATTAGTTTTGGGTATGAGTTGATTGATTTAAGGGTCATTCGTGTGGTTTCGTGTTCGGTTGTGTTTCTTTATAAACGGTTAGTACAGTTTTCAGTTGTCATTTATAGTGTCATTTCAATGATTGTAATCATTGGATTCGATTATATAGTTCATGAGTGTGTTTAGAAGCTTAAAAATCAAAACTCCATGGAATCGGAGGTTGTTATTGTAACAACAAACTATCCAAGCGTGAACTATTGTTTAATGTTTTTGTAAAACTACATTCTTTCCATGTATTTTGTTAAGCTTTCTTGAATAACTCGATGCAGTAATTCGTAGTTGCACAATTTTGATTAAAATACTAAAAATCTTTTTTACTAAAACATGTTACCATGATTTGGTATCATTTTCGTATATCAAACATTGCGTTGATTGTTATACGTATGACATATGAGTGTATTCAAGTGTATATGAGTGTGTACAATTAGTGTTTTGGTCCTTTACAACTTGCTTTCTTGCCTTGATGCTCAATAAATGATTTTGTAGATCGAAAGATATCACTTGGTTTAAATAAGTGGCTTTTTAAGCGGAGAGTGTTTGATAATGGTTGTGGAGTGGTCTTGATTAGTTTTGGGTATGAGTTCATTGATTTCAAGGGTCATTCGTGTGGTTTCGTGTTCGATTTGTGTTTGTTTAAAAACAATTAGTCTAAGTTTTCAGTTGTCATTTATAGTGTCATTTCAATGATTGTAATCATTGGATTCAATTATATTAGTTCATGAGTGTGTTTAGAAGACTTAAAAATCAAAACTCCATGGAATCGGAGGTTGATATTATAAGCAACAAACTATCCAAGCGTGAACTACTATTGTTTAATGTTTTTGTAAATACATTCTTTTCCATGTATTTTGTTAAGCTTTCTTGAATAACTAAGTTATTCGTAGTTGCACAATTTTGATTAAAATACTAAAAATCTTATTTACTAAACATGTTACCATGATTTGATATCATTTTCGTCTATCACACATTGCGTTGATTGTTATACGTATGACATATGAGTGAATACGAGTGTATATGAGTGTATACAATTAGTGTTTTGGTCCTTTACAACTTGCTTTCTTGCCTTGATGCTCAATAAATGATTTTGGAGATCGAAAGTTATCACTTGGTTTAAATAAGTGGCTTTTTAAGCCGAGAGTGTTTGATAATGGTGTGGAGTGGTCTTGATTAGTTTTGGGTATGAGTTGATTGATTTTAAGGGTCATTCGTGTGGTTTGTGTTCGGTTTGTGTTTTTTTTATAACGGTTAGTACAGTTTTCAGTTGTCATTTATAGTGTCATTTCACTGATTGTAATCATCGGATTCGATTATATTAGTTCATGAGTGTGTTTAGAAGGCTTAAAAATCAAAACTCCATGGAATCGGAGGTTGTTATTGTAAGCAACAAACTATCCAAGCGTGAACTCCTATTGTTTAATGTTTTTGTAAAACTACATTCTTTCCATGTATTTTGTTAAGCTTTCTTGAATAACTCGATGCAACAATTCGTAGTTGCCAATTTTGATTAAAATACTAATAAATCTTATTTACTAAATCATGTTACCATGATTTGATATCATTTTCGTCTATCACACATTGCGTTGATTGTTATACGTATGACATATGAGTGTATACGAGTGTATATGAGTGTATACAATTAGTGTTTTGTCCTTTACAACTTGCTTTCTTGCCTTGATGCTCAATAAATGATTTGGAGATCGAAAGTTATCACTTGGTTTAAATAAGTGGCTTTTTAAGCCGAGAGTGTTTGATAATGGTTGTGGAGTGGTCTTGATTAGTTTTGGGTATGAGTTGATTGATTTTAAGGGTCATTCGTGTGTTTTCGTGTCGGTTTGTGTTTCTTTATAAACAATTAGTACTAAGTTTTCAGTTGTCATTTATAGTGTCATTTCACTGATTGTAATCATTGGATTCGATTATATTAGTTCATGAGTGTGTTTAGAAGACTTAAAAATCGAAACTCCATGGAATCGGAGGTTGTTATTGTAAGCAACAAACTATCCAAGCGTGAACTACTATTGTTTATGTTTTTGTAAAACTACATTCTTTCCCATGTATTTTGTAAAGCTTTCTTGAATAACGATGTAGTAATTCGTAGTTGCACAATTTTGATTAAAATACTAAAAAATCTTATTTACTAAAACATGTTACCATGATTTGGTATCATTTTCGTCTATCACACATTGCGTTGATTGTTATACGTATGACATATGAGTGTATACAAGTGTATATGAGTGTATACAATTATTGTTTTGGTCCTTTACAACTTGCTTTCTTGCCTTGATGCTCAATAAATGATTTTGGAGATCGAAGGTTATAACTTGGTTTAAATAAGTGGCTTTGTAAGCCGAGAGTGTTTGATAATGGTTGAGGAGTGGTCTTGATTAGTTTTGGGTATGAGTTGATTGATTTTAAGGGTCATTCGTGTGGTTTTGTGTTCGGTTTGTGTTTTTTTATAAACGGTTAGTACCAGTTTTCAGTTGTCATTTATAGTGTCATTTCACTGATTGTAATCATCGGATTCGATTATATTAGTTCATGAGTGTGTTTAGAAGGCTTAAAAATCAAAACTCAATGGAATCGGAGGTTGTTATTGTAAGCAACAAACTAACCAAGCGTGAACTCCTATTGTTTATGTTTTTGTAAAACTACATTCTTTCCATGTATTTTGTTAAGCTTTCTTGAATAACTCGATGCAACAATTCGTAGTTGCAAACTTTTGATTAAAATACTTATAAATCTTATTTACTACATCATGTTACCATGATTTGATATCGTTTTCGTCTATCACACATTGCGTTGATTGTTATACGTATGACATATGAGTGTATACAAGTGTATATGAGTGTATGCAATTAGTGTTTTGTCCTTTACAACTTGCTTTCTTGCCTTGATGCTCAATAAATGATTTGGAGATCGAAAGATATCACTTGGTTTAAATAAGTGGCTTTTTAAGCCGAGAGTGTTTGATAATGGTTGTGGAGTGGTCTTGATTAGTTTTGGGTATGAGTTCATTGATTTCAAGGGTCATTCGTGTGGTTTCGTGTTCGGTTGTGTTTTTTATAAACAATTAGTACTAAGTTTTCAGTTGTCATTTATAGTGTCATTTCAATGATTGTAATCATTGGATTCGATTATTTAGTTCATGAGTGTGTTTAGAAGACTTAAAAATCGAAACTCCATGGAATCGGAGGTTGTTATAAAGCAACAAACTATCCAAGCGTGAACTACTATTGTTTAATGTTTTTGTAAAACTACATTCTTTCCCATGTATTTTGTAAAGCTTTCTTGAATAACTCGATGCAACAATTCGTAGTTGCAAACTTTTGATTAAAATACTAAAAAATCTTTTTTACTACATCATGTTACCATGATTTGATATCATTTTCGTCTATCACACACTGCGTTGATTGTTATACGTATGACATATGAGTGTATACAAGTGTATATGAGAGTATACAATTAGTGTTTTGGTCCTTTACAACTTGCTTTCTTGCCTTGATGCTCAATAAATGATTTTGGAGATCGAAAGATATCACTTGGTTTAAATAAGTGGCTTTTTAAGCCGAGAGTGTTTGATAATGGTTGTGGAGTGGTCTTGATTAGTTTTGGGTATGAGTTGATTGATTTTAAGGGTCATTAGTGTGGTTTCGTGTTCGGGTTGTGTTTCTTTATAAACGGTTAGTACCAGTTTTCAGTTGTCATTTATAGTGTCATTTCAATGATTGTAATCATTGGATTCTATTATAATAGTTCATGAGTGTGTTTAGAAGACTTAAAAATCAAAACTCCATGGAATCAGAGGTTGATATTGTAACTAGCAAACTATCCAAGCGTGAACTATTGTTTAATGTTTTTGTAAAACTACATTCTTTCCCATGTATTTTGTGAAGCTTTCTTGAATAACTCGATGTAGTAATTCGTAGTTGCATAATTTTGATTAAAATACTAAAAAATCTTATTTACTAAAACATGTTACCATGATTTGGTATCATTTTCGTCTATCACACATTGCGTTGATTGTTATACGTATGACATATGAGTTATACAGTGTATATGATGTGTACAATTAGTGTTTTGGTCCTTTACAACTTTCTTTTGCCTTGATGCTCAATAATGATTTTGGAGATCGCAAGTTATCACTTGATTTAAATAAGTGGCTTTTTAAGCCGAGAGTGTTTGATAATGGTTGTGGAGTGGTCTTGATTAGTTTTGGGTATGAGTTCATTGATTTCAAGGGTCGTTCGTGTGGTTTCGTGTTCGGTTTGTGTTTCTTTATAAACAGTTAGTATAAGTTTTTTGTTGTCATTTATAATGTCTTTTCACTGATTGTAATCATTGGATTCGATTATATTAGTTCATGAGTGTGTTTAGAAGGCTTAAAAATCAAAACTCCATGGAATCGGAGGTTGTTATTGTAAGCAACAAACTAACCAAGCGTGAACTCCTATTGTTTAATGTTTTTGTAAAACTACATTCTTTTCCATGTATTTTGTTAAGCTTTCTTGAATAACTCGATGCAACAATTCGTAGTTGCACAATTTTGATTAAAATACTAATAAATCTTATTTACTACATCATGTTACCATGATTTGATATCATTTTCGTCTATCACACATTGCGTTGATTGTTATACGTATGACATATGAGTGTATACGAGTGTATATGAGTGTATACAATTAGTGTTTTGGTCCTTTACAACTTGCTTTCTTGCCTTGATGCTCAATAAATGATTTTGGAGATCGAAAGTTATCACTTGGTTTAAATAAGTGGCTTTTTAAGCCGAGAGTGTTTGATAATGGTTGTGGAGTGGTCTTGATTAGTTTTGGGTATGAGTTCATTGATTTCAAGGGTCATTCGTGTGGTTTCGTGTTCGGTTTGTGTTTTTTATAAACAATTAGTCCAAGTTTTCAGTTGTCATTTATAGTGTCATTTCAATGATTGTAATCATTGGATTCAATTATATTAGTTCATGAGTGTGTTTAGAAGACTTAAAAATCAAAACTCCATAGAATCGGAGGTTGATATTATAAGCAACAAACTATCCAAGCGTGAACTACTATTGTTTAATGTTTTTGTAAAACTACATTCTTTCCCATTATTTTGTAAAGCTTTCTTGAATAAATCGATATAGTAATTCGTAGTTGCACAATTTTGATTAAAATTCTAACAAATTTTATTTACTAAAACATGTTACCATGATTTGGTATAATTTTCGTCTATTACACATTGCGTTGATTGTTATACGTATGACATATGAGTGTATACAAGTGTATATGAGTGTATACAATTAGCGCTTTAGTCCTTTACAACTTGCTTTCTTGCCTTGATGCTCAATAAATGATTTAAGGATCGAAAGTTATCACTTGGTTAAATAAGTGGCTTTTTAAGCCGAGAGTGTTTGATAATGGTTGTGGAGTGGTCTTGATTAGTTTTGGGTATGAGTTCATTGATTTCAAGGGTCATTCG